>WAAB01018201.1:375760-391618 GCA_013389865.1 Piaya cayana
ATTTCTCTTCTTCCTGATGTTACTTGAGATCTCTCTACTCAACCAAGCTGGTTTTTCCCCTGCTGGCTTTTTTTCTGGAACACGGGGATGGCTTTCTCCTGAGCTGCTAGGATCTCCTTTTTGAAGAGCTCCCAGCCCTCATGGGCTCCCTTGCCCTTAAGTACTGTCTCGCAGGAGACTTTGCCAACCAGAGATGTCCTTCCCCTATCTGCCTTAAGGCCCCCCACTGTGATAAAACAGGCAGTGGCTCGCAGTACAGGGTGAGGTTCTGTGTAAGGGAGGGCACAGCAACAGGGGCTCATCAGGACTCCCAGCAGAGCTCGCTCTTTTCAGCAATCCGCCTTCCTTGGTGCATGAATATTGGATGCAGTATTCCCATCTGACAAATCATGATGTTCAGACTGCTGACTTCCCTAGTCATCTGCTGGGCTGTAGCAAAGCAAGGCTGTGCTGCCCGCTCCAGTGAGGGGCATTTAGCCTGTGGGGAAGAACAGTGCTGTGATTCCTCTCCTGGAACAGGGAGTCCAGCTGAGAGGAGGGATTTAGACAGGTGAAGGCCCACACTGCTGAGCACCAGTTCACAATGGGTTGGTCTCACCAGTGGCCTTTGGTATGTTCCTGTTTTGGAGATCAGAACAGCCCTGATGTGGGAGGTTGTGGAGGAGCATCTGGGAGTATCCTATGGAGGGGTCAGTGACAAGTCAAAACGACATTAGAAGTTTTAAGATGCAGTGACCTTCAGTCTTGGCCTTTTCCCCAATGCCGGTTCTCCTCTGTTCCCCATGGGCTACCCTCCTGGATACGGTCAGTAGCTGTAGAAGGGCTGTTGGCCACTGTTCTAACTCTCCTGTAGTCAGAGGGTACAACCAGTCACAGGGCAGGACAGCAAGGGCTGCTCGCACTTCCCTGTGCTGTAACTTCACTGTAATGAGAACTCTTGTATTTTGTGGTTCAGATAAGAAATTCTAGTGCATGGGAGCAGGGTCATCTGGTTTACATCAGATGCACTGCAGCATAATCCTTTGGCAGATCTTACTTGTGCTAAGATAGTCGGCAACACAAGAAACTCCAGCTGAAACCTGGGAGCAGCGTCCCTTGTGCGCAGTAGGAGCAGCAGTCGCTGTGCCAGCACTGAGCTGGAGGCACAGAGTGGCCCAGGGTTCTGTCCTGTCAGGGGTCACTGGGCACGTGCAGCTGGGGGCTTGGCCTGGGACTTCTTTTATTTGAAAGAGAAGAGTCTTATACGGTCAGGTCTTCATCATAAAGGCTGATTAATTTCTAGAACCCTGTAGGTTCCCTGTAGGACCATGCTCCCTACCCTTGCTTTCAAAGCACCTTTTAAAATCCCACCAGAACTGGCAGCTTCTGCTTCTGTGAGAAGGAAGCTAAGCCAGCATCAGAAACCCAGGGTGAGCAACACAGCCCAGGAAACCTGGAAGGCAGCTGGAGTCCAGCACGGTGTTGGATGTAAGTTGGTGTAGGCGTGTAATAGGGACATCACCTGAGGAATTATTGCTTGCTCTTTTTTTTCTCTTTTTTTCCTTATCCCAATAAATTAATAAAAACCCAGCCCGTTCAACCACTCAGGGAGTAACAGCTCCCTTCAGGCTGCTATTTTTTCAGACTAAAGAGGCTCGGTTGAGAGGAAAAACATGCTAGGTCTGTAAGATGTCTGGAGTTGGTTCATTGTATAGTTGTATTTCAGGGAGTATAAAAACTGTCATGTTTGCAGTTGGGTGCAAACAACCTCCTGCTGGCACACACCAGGTTTGCATCCCAATCACACTGGCTGCGGAGTCATAGGGTGCTTTGTGCCCCTTGGGGTTTCTGACTGACTTGCCTGAGGAAGTCTGTCTCAGGGTAGTGTTGAAAAGGGCTATAAAACACTGTCCCCTGTGGCTCATACAAGCTGGACGTTGTTGGGTTGCCGTCCCATCAATGGGGCCAGCATGGACTCACACGCATGACTTGAACTAACCAGACTTTCTATCCATAACTGTCCAGCACTGGATGCACCATTTGAAATTTTCTTTCAAAGAACAATCTTTCCTGTGTTTTGGAACTTAAATTTCTGGGCACAGTTGCTATATTACTGCAGGAGCAGCAACTCCACCTGCGTTGAGGACTTCAGTGGTGACACTTCAAGGATGCTGTAAGGCTCCGTGAAAAATATCTGTATTAAGAAAGAATCAAAGTCCTAAAATCTTTGATTTGATCAAATTAAACTTGATCTTCAGCTGCATTATGGAACCTTTCTATGACATTGGGTTGCAGACTGCTCATTCAGAGAGCTGCTTTGCAAGCCCAAATGGCCTAAGAATAACAATTAATTTGTGTTAGAGAAAGATCCCATATGGTGTGAAGGAAATTAGAAACCACTTTCAAATGGCTGTTGAATTTATTTGCTTGATAAATACAGTCCTAACAAAATAAAAGTTAACTGATATTAAGAGATTTGTCTGAGGAACATTAGAAAAATCCACGACAATTCAATAGGAATTAGTGTGAATTAAACAACAACAAAAAAAACATTTAAATATTGCCAGCAAATATAAAATGTATGTAACGAAGGCAAGGGAGAATGCTTTAGTTTACATTTGTCATCTGACCACATTTTCTGTGTTTATAAACTTTTTTCCCCAAATTTTAAAAAAATATTATGCTGTTTTCTCTAACATATCAAAGCATTATTTGTACAAAAATCAAATCATGGCCAATGATTCACAACAGTGCAATAGATAAAGACTAACAACCGCATCCAACAGGTGCTGAAAATAAATATCCAGATTAAAAAATAAGGTATCTGCACTCTGTGGAGTTTGTTGGCTGTAGATGAACAAGCCTGGGGAGCATATCTGAAACATTCCACAGCCCTTCTCAATGCCAGAGGGGCTGGAGGCTTTTGATGGGCAGAAGCAGTAAAACAGCCAAAACAAAAGCAAGCCCCGAGTTGAGGCTATTGCTGACTCCCCCCCTTGCCTCCCCTTGGCATCGTTCTTCAGGCTTACTTGGAAAACACGAGTGACTTGCATTTCTGTGGATGGAAATGCTGTATTGCTTGGTCAGGCCGATCTACCTTAAGTGACATCACCCACCCCCGTCCCTGCCTAAAGCATCTGTCAGTGGCTTTCTCCAAGGGACTGAAACATTTTAAATGGATGTAGAAAAAGCTCTCGGCTATATGGCAGCAGCGTGAACACAGCCTCTCTTAAACAGGTACGATGATGAGCAAATGGGTTACCTAGATTGCTAAGAGACATGAACAGCTCTTGATAAACATTTCCATCATACAGGGACATAAATAACATCTCTCAAGTTTTTACATTTATTCAGTACGTCTCAGAACAAAACTGAAGCTTAAGGGCATGTTAGGCAAACGCAACACCCCATCATCTCCAACTTTTCAGCCACCCCAGAATAAAATTAAAGCTCCCTTGTATATAATCTGCATCAGAAAGGCATCAAAGGCACAAGCAAGAAGTGACTAGGTTAATAAGCAGAAATAAGAGTGAATGAGGATGAATAGATTCACAAGGCAAATAATTAGTAAGTGTGGGTGAGTTTTTGTTTTATTTACTGAAAATAAGATCTTCCAATTCTGCTCCAATGAATGTAAATAATGATTTTGGTTTAAAACAAAACTGTTACTGAATAATTTTAAATCACCTGAAGGAAACCAGTCTTGAAATAATCTTATACTAACTGGAAAACTCTTCTGGCCTCTCCAAACTCACCTGAGTCTGATGAGTTGAAGCCACAAGTATTAGAGACAGAAGTCTCCAGGAGTTAAAAGAAAAGTTTCTTTACAGAATGTACACAGCCAGCAATAAATTTGTGCAGTTTGACTCAAATTACAGTAATTTGCACAGTTCAGTTAATTTTATGCACATCTAAGGAGCCTGATCAAATTGGAGTTTCTTTTCTGTCTTTACTTGGCGATGGCTTGACTTGCTGCTCCTTGCTTGCTTTTGGCTGCTCTTTGGCTGCTTTTGTCTCCAGGACACTGTCTCTTTGCTGCTGAGAAGCACCCCCGCGTTTTTCTGGCTCCTCTTCTTCCTGCACCTGCTGCTCCGATTTCGCTCGCTGCAGCAGCCGGAGCTGCACTCGCAGTTCTATGATGGCCTCTCGCTCCTCGTGAATCGCTTGGTTCAGATGATTGTTCTTTATCTTTTAAACAAGGATAACAAAGGTCAGGGCTCCTAACAACAGAAAATTGCTCTAACGGGGCCATTTAGCATCTCACGATGGAGCTTTGCAGTTAAACCAGAGAGCAGCATGACTTGCACACACCAGTGATTTAAAAACAGAGCATGGGGGTTATGCCCAGGGAAAAGAGCTGCAACATCACATATGCAAACATATCTGCACAGACGAAATCAAGTAACTGCTAAGGAGAAGAGCAGCAATTAATACTAAAACTCAAATCTTACCTCCAGTTCCTCATTCTGCCTCTGCAAATCTTCCAGAATAACCTGCAGTTCCTCCTCATCTTCACTCTCACTTTCACTCTCAGAAGAATACTCCTCAGTTTCACTTCGGCCATGCTGCTGGCGACTGAAACACCAAGGATAAACTGTGATTTAAACACTTGCTCAAGCCTGCCAGAGCTAGCACTGCGTAAAAGAACTGACTTATATCCACTGAATAATCTCCAACGGTTTTAAAAACAAGATCAGAATCCCCTTTCAAAGCTTAATTTAAAATGCCAGTGATTTCCTAGGGGGAATTTTTAGTGCACAGGGTCAAGGTTCCTTTAGATCATTGTTCCATATTTATACTAACAGAAAATATCCTGAAAGGTCCAAAGTTGATGAGATTTCACTAAACAGGGGTGGTTCTCAGCTGTGACGTTCATGGGGTGAGTTTTTAAGTGTAGTTTAGAGCATTACTTCAGAAGTACTTTTCATCAAAGAGTGTCCCACCCCTGGCAGGGGCCCTGGTGTAAGCAGTCTCGTCTCCCTTTTACCTCTGTATTTCAGCTATTTCTGCTCGAAGTCGATCTATTTCTTCCTTCTCCGAGGCAATCTGTCTCCGCAGAAATTGCTCCATGGCCACCAGCTCTTCTTGTTCTGTTAAAATCTCATTCTCCTGCAACAACCAATAAGTTCATTTAAAGCCTTCACTTTATGTTCTACAGAAACATGATAAAGTAGGAGATGACGCTGTCCTCTGAAATCCTTTCAGGAGAAGTGGTTAGCGTGCCTGCTTTGAACTCTGAGACATTAAGACCTCAAAGCAAACCTAAGCTGAAAACCATTGCTGTCTGTTCTGAATCCTGAAGGCGATCGCTGTGCTGAAGAGCTGTGGAGATGATGCACCAAATCCTGGCACATTTGGCTGCCTATTTCCTGAAATCACAAGGTAAAGCTCTGGCTTACCAGTTAAATAACTAGAAAAAAATTGTTACGAAATATGTCTTTGAAGATAGCTACAAGGAGGGAAGTACAGCGGGGAGATCAAAGCTACCAACAGAAGCAAACGAAGGCAAAAAAACCCCAAAATAGTTGCCTTACTTCGTTTGATCACCAGGAATGTAGTTAGTGGTATTAAAACTGCTTAGATTTGGAAGTGCTTTGTAAGTATATTAACAACAGAGGCTACTTTGTTGTTGTTGTACAGTGGGTCTTTCTTTCTGCTGTTGAGTCTCCTCTGCTTTGGGTTTGCTCCTGCAGTCAGCATTCCTTCCCTACTTTATTTACCACTAAAACTAAAGCTTTGTATTTTAATGGACAGAGACCTCTTTAAGGTTTTCCCATTGTGTTAGAAGGAACAAAAGTGTATTTAGTATTTCTGAAAGACATGGAACAAGAAAATACGATTCTATGATTTCTGGAAGATACAGAACAAGAAGATACCAGCAGACAAACAGGTAAATGCTTGACACCTACCTGTGCAAGGAGAATATTTATAACTTCTTCGTTCTCATTCATTTCTTCTTTGGAGACATCCTCCTTGGAAAGGCTAGCAATTTCTTGTGCAATCTTTGTTTCACACTCCTGCCAGGGAAAGAGAACAGCTGTTAAGAGAACAGCTTCCTCAGTCACTCTCTTTACTGTAAAAAAGATATTTTTTTAACATTATTTTCCAAATTTATTACCATCATTTTAGTTGTCTTGAGAGCTTTCAGGAAGGTGTGTCCCTTCTCTGGGACATATGACAATTAAAAAAAATTGCTTCTTAAGTCTGTTAACCTTGAATCTTCCAGTAATTTCTCCTGGCGCTCAAGGGGACAGTTTTAAGCATATAATGAACATGTGCTCTGTAACACACCAAGTTTTTAATCATATGCAGGTTTCTCCTAGGGAAAGCCTACTCATCAGAAAATGCAACTGCTCCTCAGCCACGTAAGGAAAGCTAAGATGAAAACATCTGCAGTGAAAAGACTGAAATGTGGTTTGATCTAACTGGGTGCCTTTGCACTGTCACAAATTAGGGATCCACAATTCAGATGTCTGGCCAATAAACAGAAAAGTAACTCACCTGCCTCTTAGCTTCTCTTAGTTTCCTCTTAAGAGCTGTTAAAATTCTTTGCACCTCCCAGAGTCTCTCTTCTTTGGATAAGTCTTTTATCCCTGCCTGCAAGTCTCTGTGTAAACAGTTCAGTAGGAATTCCTAGAAATATTGCCAAAGAAATTAGTGTCTTTAATATATAATGGATAAAGAGTGTCCTTAACAGCAGGACAGGCTGGAAAGAAAAGTCTTGTTGGCTTCATGACAAGAGGCTCAGAGTCCTGGTGTGCAATGTTTCACTCATCAAACAACACCAAGCATTAACGTGCATTCAGCACAAGCTCTGGATCTAGCTAAGAGCGGTACTAAAGAAACCACAGGCTTTAACATGTTCTGCTAACCTTCATCCCACAATAAAAGTACTGAACTACATAGCAAAGCAACCCACAAAAGATATGGTCACAACCATCACAAACTACTTTCCACACAAGAAATGGGCAAGAATATCACCATCTCTTTCCTGTCTCCACTGACGGGACCATTGTGGTGGAATGAATAAGCATGTTACAAGGTTATGAGAATTTACTACTTGAATGTATAAAGAGCCAGGACAAAGGTAAACAGGAAAACACTAAAGTAACTGCTAACCTGTCGCCTGATTTCTTCTTTGATGCTTTCTTGTGTTTCTGGAAGTGCTGGCATTGTTGCCATATTTGACCAGCGAAGAGGTTTTGTCACCGGCTTTAGGGTCACATTCCCAAAGAACTCTTGAACATGTGTAAAAAATACGTACAGGACACGGTTGCTGATCTGCAAGGGAAGGACAGACAAAATATTGGTTAATATGGTTTATTCACATCATTGTTACCCGTGAAGCACAGTATCTTTCTACAGAAATGGAGCAGCCTTTAGTTTGCCTTTCTATGAGTCACAGTCGTGTCTGTGTGTCCTGAGAGATTAAAATCTGGATTAAAAATGATACTCTTAAATGGCCTAGTGCTGGTCTCATGGAATCATTTCACTGTCTCTTACCTGTGTATCTGAGGCATTTTTCATACTCACCTCAGAATTTCACACATCTTAGCCTACCACAATTATCTCCATCGCTGGTAGATACAGAAATGTATTCAATCTTTCCTTTTTACTTATGTAAAGGCAGTGGCAGCAGCAGTAAGAGGGAACACAACCATACTGCGCTATGGCTGCTGGCTGCCTTCTCTCTTCTCCCCCAACCAGTAAGCATTTTCTACAATTTCTCTCTCAGATGACTTAATACAGTAGTAAAAGTAGTTTGAAAGGAGCTGCTGTTGTATTCCTTGTTTTAACGTGAGACAGAAGCATTTGTTTTGATATTAGATCTTCTATGTTAAAATTAAAAAATTTATCCTGATTTGAGTGCTGTTGCTACCTGCATTTTACTTGCTAAAATCTACTTAACAACAAAACACGATTGGGCATGCATTGTTTTACATTAATTGTTACTTCTTTTCTTAGCTAGAAAGTGTCTGGCACAGCAAAATAGCCAAGAATAATACTCAGCCCTTTTGCTACTGGGCCTCCACCTGAACTCTTAATTATAAAGCCAACCTTTCCTGCAGTGTGAGTTTTTTTCTGGATGACCCACACCCACTAATGCCATGTTTCCATTATGCACAGGACTAATTCTGAGCTATATTTAAATTAAATATTTCCAAGATGCTCATTAAGGGATTAATCAATCCAGAAACCACAAAACCTTTCTGAAAAACAAAGTTGTTTTTCCCAGCTATCTGACTGCAGACACCAAAGCCACTACTGCATTAGGAAGATCTATTTGCAGGACAGGGTTAATTGCCTTGGTATTAAAATTAAGCAACAATACAGTCTTCAGTAAATAGTCACTGAATCACAAACCCACAGAAATCATGTATCTGCATGAATTACTGGATGAATACAACACTGAATTACTTCTGTTCACACCAGAATTAAAAACCTGAGAGCAGCCTTTGGAATACTAATCCAAATATCAGACCCATTGTATGCAAATATACATTCAGAAAGTCTTTTGTTCCCTCATTACCCAGCATTTTAGGTTTCCAAGGTGTAAAGGGAAGCTGTAATTCAGCTTAACTGTATCAGACAACAACCAATGCTCATCTGCAAAAGAATTCCTACCAAGAAGTGTTTCTTGGGCTGAATTTCTGCTCCGACACTTGTTGTGTGGTACGCACCTGGACAGTAGGGCTGAGCACTATAGAAATATTCTGGATGTTCATTTTTGTTTCCAGTTCCTTTGAAATAACATGGTCCATATGCACAATCAGCCAAGAAATTAGGAGATGGTTACACTCTGGCAACTCTTTCAGCAACTTCTGGCATTCCTGCACTTTCTCAGCCTCGGTGCTCTTTCCACAAGCATCTTCAAAGCGGGACATTAGCTCTTTGGTAAGCAAATTTTCAGGCAGCTCTCGTAGGTACTGCTTCAGCAAGCTGGCTACTGTGTTGGGCTCATATTCTTCCAGGTTGGGAGATTCTTCTCGATCATATGCTGCTTTTAGCTCATCAACTTTTGATTTTATTCCTTAAAATATTTAGATCAAGAATTAAGAGAAATCTTCAACTGTAAATGTATAATAGTTTTATATATATATATATGCTTTTTTTAATGTGCATTTATTTTGCCTCTCCTTACTATTTAAGCTAATTGAGGAGCACCTTTTCAAGGTTATCCACACATAACAAAGTTAAAATCACGACTCAAAATGATGTAATTGCTGCTTCTACATGCGCTGACTACTGCTGTAAAGGAAAAACACAGCACCGCTGAAGTTCTGAATCAGAACTGGTGCCAGCATTCCCTCACATCAAGGAACATGAAATAGGATGAGGAAGGGTAAGGGAGTGTAAAATCAATTGTGTGTTTGCATTCAGCGTCTTTCAGGCTGTTCAATTATACAGCCCTAAGCCAAGCAGCAAATATGTTATCAACCCAAATACTGTAAAACAAGTTCCACCTAGAACAGCTTTCCTCTGTCAAAACAAACCCCATGCTTTTTAATTTCCAGATTTCCAGCTGTCCCTCCTCTGCAAAGGGATCCAACATAGGATTCTTGATTTGAGACACTGCATGAATAAAAGCGTGTCCATACAATTATTCAACCCAGCCAAGATTTTCAGTAAGATGTTTTTATAACTGGGTGACATTCCAGTCTTCCCAGATTCAGGGAAATTTCATTCTTAAAGCTCAAACTCCCACCCAAGTTACACCAACTGGGTGCGCTGCATAAGCAGCACTGGGTGCACTTAGCCCAGGGTAAATGCCAGATAAAATATGCTCAGTTTCATGGCCAATGAGGCTAGTCAGGCATCATGAGGGATGGGGGGTTGTTCAGCCACTGCAATCCTCTCTCTGAGCTCTTGATTTAAACACCCCTGCACGCACAAGAGGGTGCTATTGCACTGGAGAACATCTAGAAAGCACAAACTTCAAAAATGCCTTACAGCAAACACACCTTCTTCAGTGAAAATTCCCAACACGCTGTATCTTGAAAAGAAACACATAACCAGAATGTTCCAATAGGCAAGATGAAGAAACTGCCCAAGTGCTATTTATGCACGCCTACCAAGTACCATGGAGATCGACAGCATGAAGAAAGCTTAATCAAGCCTTTTAAATCATGTGATTACTGTTTTACAGTGCTAGGTAGCTCATTTCCAACGGTTTTCATCAAATTCCTTTTCTTGCTTGTTCTTCCTCCCTTATGTAAGTAGTTCTGTGGGTATGTCTTAAGTGTACTGCGGATGTAGTTCACAAATAAAGGGACTTGTTTTGTTTGATATGACTAAAACTGATGTTTCTTTTATGTAAGCTCATGTTATGCAACTACCGTGGTAAATTAGCCGGCTGTTGCTCAGCTTAAACAGTGAAACTTGCGTTTTCTGCTTATTAGTGGATTTGCTCAAAGGAAATAAGTTTTTAAGAAAAAAAAAGATCAACTTAGTGGGGAGGTTAGATAAGGAAATGGTTGTAGCTCATCTTCGCTTCTGCAATCAACTTGGACTGCATTTCTGATGCATAAGTATGAAAGTACAAGCTGGCCATACTGACAAATTTTATCCATCGTTACCATCCTATCACAAAAGGCCAAACCAAGTGTATTTCACTGCCATTAAGCAGTACCACCATATTTAATAACTTCTTGATGGTACTTCAGACCTACAGGTTAGCTTAACTTTATCAATCTGTTTATCTTCTGGACAATCAAAATTAATGCAGCTATAAACAGTGTCTCTAAGCATTGAAAATAGTACAATAATAAGAAAATTGCAAGTAAAGACCTTAGGAACCTGCATGTCAGTGTACCCAGAGTACCTGAAACTCTGTAGATGCCTTCACACTTCATGCCATACTTCTCTACATAATCTATACATTCACGGAAAACTGCTGGCAGGCGGATGCCATCGTACATCATGGTTCTGTCTACCGCATCAGCCAAAGGAATGCCAAAGACGGGTCTATGACTTGGAACATCCACTTGAGGTATCTCTGTCTCCTGAATTGGCTTTTTCTTTTTCTTCTTCTCTTTCCACTGTTTTACGACATCTGCTGCAGTTAAGTCTTTTGATTTCTTCTCTTTATGTTTGTCTTCCTTATGCTTGTCTTCCTTGTGTTTTTCATCTTTGGGTTTTTCTTTGATTTTAAAATCCTTTTCCTTTTTTTTGGAAAAGCTGGGCTTCTTGAAGACATGTATTCCCTTGGACCGTTTCAACTTTGAAGGACTCTCAGCTTCATCACCAGAGCTGTCCTCTTGAAATGCAGCATAACCTTCCGCTGTAAGGCAAAGTAAGAAAAAGCAAGAGGGCAGTTGTAAATCTGTTTAGTTTCTAGATAACCTATTGTAACAGGGAGAGAACAAGGAGCAAGAAGAAGCAACATGAATTAAAACACAGCATCTGCCTGACTCTTCAGAAGGTTATCTTTAGCTGTTACACAATTAAGCGGACAAGGATTAAATCAAGGTTTCATAATCATAAAAAATAAGCCACAAAGCTCCTGAACAATCTGAACATTTAATACTTTATATACTTACTCATAATGGCAATGTCCATCTTATGGGCTAGTTTCCCATCTAATAGTCAAGGAAATGCAAAATAAAAACAACTGTCTGGCAACTTCTCTATGTTCCTGTAATCAACAGTATAAGAGTCACTGTTAAGGATCATCCACTACATATACACAAGTCTAACAAACTTCTATCAAGAACCAACTAAACTTCAGCCACTTAACTCCCCAATTCCTCTCCAGAATTTTAAGATAAGTATGAAATTAATCAAGTTTCAGCCTCAAATAAAATACCAACAGAAAAAGAGCCCAAGCACACTTACTTTTCCTCTAGACAAACAAAACAATTCCAGTAATGCTACCAGAATACCTGTCAGTGAATGTCTGTATTTGCCTTAAAAAGAACAGGTGAGAGCTTCAAACAAGTCAATGGGCAGAGCACACTGTTCCACCAGCAAATCACCAAGTGCCGTCTAAAACATGCGCCAGTGCTTTTGCTAACTACACCTCTGCAGCCAGCCCTGCCTCTGCTTCTGGCAAGAACAAAGAAATCTTTAAAGGTGCATTACAAAAAATAAAAACCAACCACCCCAAAGAACAACCCACAACCAAACCCAACAACATACAAAGGATCTCCAACTCAATTAACTGTGTTTTTACACACACCATACCCCATTTAAGAGAAGTAAGCCTGAAACCTGGTCAAAAAAGATTACATTTGACACACCATTTGCACCAGCCAGGTCCCCCAAGGCAGTGAGCAGCAAGCTCCTACTTCAATGTGAAGCCCCCACTACACAGACCCTTAGGCGCTCTTCTGCTACCAACAGGCAGTGCCTCTGCCAGAGCGAGGAAACACACTGACAGTGCTCTTCCCACGTTGAGTACTTTTAGGTGCTGGAAAATTACACCCTTAGATTCCGAGAGAGAGCATCACGGATGAGATTACAGGCTGCAACTTTCACAGGTGAAAGATCTTATGCAAAAGACCGGGGGCCTTTTGTTCTTTCAATTTGGTCTTTTATTCTTTCAATTCTAACCTAAACTAGGCCTCAGGGTTTCTCAGCATTATTTCAGCACAGCCAAGGAGTTGCCTATACTCTGAAGCCTCCTCAGCCCCTCTGTAGAAGGCAGCTTTAAATAACCAAGTAAGAAATTCATTAAAGCACAGAACTGCCATAAACTAATTAGAGCTGTGTGAGCAGCCCACCCTTCCCATCGTGGACTCTTCTCTAGGAGTAAACAACATGCACTTCTATAGAAGACTGAGAAAAGACCTCAGTAGCAGTAGCACTGTTCCCATCCAAGTGAATTTTAATATAAAAATACAAATGTTCACTGGAGAACTTGGCAACCAGGTCTCTCATCCTCCCAGTTTATTGGCTAAATCATCATTCACTGTTTTCATAACCTACAACCAGAAATGGATAAGAAAATCTGCAGTGCATAAATTAAGGATTCAAATCTCACTCAGCTGATGGACCAGCTATGGGACAAAGGAGGAGTATGCACACCCCCACTGTGTTTTGCAAGAATGAGATGGTGCTGGCACCGAGTTTTCCAGGGGTTCACAGACGTAATTTCCAATCAGAAAGCAAAATACAATCTGCACTTTCATCTTCCCTCCCAGGTAGCTGTAACAGCTCCCAGTCAGACAGCACAGGGTGGCCCACAAACGCGCATCAGCACGTCCTCTGGATCAGCACAGGGGACCCAAGCTTGGAGGCTGGCTTCACCATCAAACACAGCACCTGCCTTACATGTTTCAACACTCCTTGCAACACAAATCTTGGTGCTTTTCTAGATCTGTGGGAACATTACACCAGCAACAGCATGTTACTGAAACTGGTATTTCTTGACTTTGTGAGAAGGCATGAAAGAGCAAGTTAAACACAGTCTATTTTAATTTGTCTCAGTAACATAAGTCAACAAACTTCAGAACTAAATACTAATTACAAACTCACACAGCATCTCCCACCCTTTCAGAGCAGACAAATTTTCTTTAAACGTAACAACACTTCTAGTAACATAATTGCTTTATTCCTTTCAGTAGTTGATATGATATATTGAAAAACAAACAACCTAAATTTATGGAGAAGAAAAGTTATCAAAAGTGCTTGATATTAAATGTGGAAAATATTCCCTACTGTTATTAAACTGATATTTCTGTTCACTGTTTCCTCACGGCTCCCAGTACAAATAGTCTGCATTTTCCCACCACTCTAATGGATGTCAGCACCATTTTCCTGAACCTACATGCAGTACTGATTTAATAAATACTCTAATTACACCGGCATAGTGACCAGACCATCTACCAGTTCCTTGCTCAGGCTTCATCAGCTCTTCCACAAGCATGCCTTGCTGCAGTTATTTTAAATATGATGTAACAGGTACAGCCCTTGTCTTACTGAAAATTACGAAAATGTCTTTTAAAACAATAATAAAAAATATTCCAATATTACTCTAGAAAAACCTAACTCACAGGCTTAAAAGCTTTGCTGTTCAGTGAGACCACTGTGTCTGCATACTCGGGAATACTTCTGCTGAATTCTTATAAAAAAGCTACAAATTCAGGCTATAGCACTGATTGTTAACACAAAGGGTTAGAACTGCCATTTATCAAAACCACTGCAAGATACATTTTGGATATTAGGTCTCTGATGAGTTTTTAAATCACTTATATCATTTATATCTCTACACTTGATTTTGGCTCCTGGAGAAATACATGTACATCTGTGATTTTCACTGGTACACCACTTGTAAATAAAATGGTTAGACAGACACAGATGCACAATGAGCTTGGGTAGGCAGCTTCCATTTCCTCTCCTCACCCACAAGATGTATTGTTATTACTAACAGAAACCTCACAAACATTACTGACAATTAGTATCCAACTTTGAGTTAGACCAGTTTGCTTTTAAAATACTTCTAACTCACTGATACAAGCACAGCACACCCAAATTCTGCATTCAGGTTACCGTGCAGCCCTATGCAAGGACAGCGAATGAAGTTGAAATATGAGATTTGCCTTACTTTGTTTTGATTCAAAACAATTCCTAGTGTTGAAAGGCAGACTTGTAAACTTTCCAAATAGTACTTTGCTAAAGAAGCAAACAGAGGTATACAGATATACGTAGTAACTTATTAGCAGAATAGGATACAGCAACACAGAAAGATAAAACTTGTTATGAAGAACCTCTAATGCTTATCACGGGTAGACAATTCTAGTGGCTTCTTATTCTGTAGATCTAGAAACTGTATTTAGAGCTTCTCCACACAACAGGTCAGTAAAAATAATGTTTTGTTTGCAATAGCAACTGCTTGGTTATTCTGTAGGATGACAATGGCCTCCTTATAATTTCCAACAGACTTCCCCTACAGACATGAAGCATCCACTGCTACCACAGAACCTGTCTCCACTAGTACTCTGCACAGAAATGAAAGATCACGGAGACACCTTACCATGTCACTGCCCTGCCTGGAACAGCTGGAATACTATGAGAGCTTTTGCATGGTTGCTTGATATCCACAGTACTGAGCAGAAATTACTTGGCAGAAAAATCCCTTAAGATGACAGATGAGGGAATAGGCTGGTATCTTCCTCCTGGTGGTATCTAGCAGAGAGCTGCAGGTAGCTACAATCTCAACACAGCCACCTAGGGCAAGAAGATAAAAGTTCACTTCCAACTGGGGAACAAAGATCACAGAATCGTAGAATAGTTTGTGCTGGAAGGGACCTTAAAGATCACCCAGTTCCAACCCCCCTGCCATGGGCAGGGACACCTCTCACCAGACCAAGCTGCCCAAGGCCCTATCCAACCTGGCCTTGAACACCTCCAGGGATGGGGCAGCCATCAATCTCAGAAGTGAAATGAATGAGCACAGTAAGACCTACTACATACAGACTATCTATAGAATTTCTAATGGGCAGAACAGCTTTTTCCTAAGTATTTCTTATAACATTTTTCTTCTGCAAAGAACCATGTATCTTATTACTTTATCAACATGTGGTTAGTGACACGTGGGTAAACGTCCATTTTGAAAAAATCAATTCAACTGGTTACTGTCTCATATAAATCATTACTGCTTTTAAAAAAAATCTGTTTTCTGCTGCCCAGTACAAGTTCTAGCACGGGCAGGTGATGTTTAGAGCCAGGAACAGATCAGCGTTAACTATCCCAGGGAAAAGAAAAATCATTCTAATCCCTACTACAGGCCTTAAACCAACTCGTTTTACAGTGAACCAACATGTAGTCTGTCACAGAGGAGTGAAGAATCAACATCAGTGTCTGAAACATTTTTCCAGCAACTGACATTCCACATACAAACCAATATTCCATTGTCATGATTTACAGAATCACAGAATC
>WAAB01018202.1:0-28749 GCA_013389865.1 Piaya cayana
TTCTTTTCACAGAAACGCTGAGAGGAAATGCCGTCTTTGGTTCACTTTATCTGAGTACCGTGTAGCTTGTGAACCTGTGCTTCATCAGCTTCTCTAAATATTGATAATAGCATTTCAGACAGCCGTAGCATTGAGGTTTTAGTATGCTTAGAGTTTCCTATTGAGTATATAAATGCCAGTTAGAATACATATCGTGTATTGGAAGTTTTGGTGAAGCACACAGGTGTTTGCTTTTCTTCCAGAAGAGCCAGTTTTCTGTATCCCTCTGTAGTCTCTGCTGTCTCAGTTGTAGAAGCAGACCAGCATTCTATAAGAACCTCTTGTTTTAAGCTGAGTATGATACTTATTTGCATTGCAGTAGTTTGTGAAGTCCCACCTCAACATTCTAGATATTGTACAGGCCCAACAAGCAGACCTGACCGTGAGGGCAGTACTATTATAACCCTTTTCCAAGTTTGCTCTGTCTGGATCCGTGCAGCCAGAGAATAAGCAGTCATACAGACTTCCAGAGTCAAGGAAGAAAGCAACATTAGATTTGAGTCTGCTTTCTCATCCACTATTCCAGTCCAGATAAATGAGTCTCAACTTCCAGCCCCAAGCACAGTTGTATTAAATGCCCTCTTTTCTTCCAGAACTGTGGAAATCAATAACACTGATGCAGAAGGTAGACTGATACTGGCTGATGGAGTAGCTTATGCGTGCAAGGACCTTGGAGCTGATATCATTCTTGATATGGCCACTCTTACTGGAGCTCAGGTATTAATAAGGAACTGCTAGGAGCCGGGGGGCGTGCGTCCTTTTACTGTCTGTGCATCGCACACTTGTTTGCTGCTGTCTTGCTGGTCTTTGGTGGAAGGCAGATACTGTGAGCTATTGTGACGGATGCCGGCTTCCAAAACTTGTGCAAGAGAGACTTGCCAACAGCAACCCCAGTGAACTGTAATCCTCTGTGCACATAGCGTGTGCCATGAATGTGTTACAGTTATAACCTCATTACTCAGGCGGAGCTTTTTCTGTCCTTAATGCAACTTTTATGCTTTTGCATGCTTCAAGAAAAAATGGAATTCTTCTAATGACATTAGCAGCTGATGTAAGCGATCCAGTATTCAATGCTTGCAATGCAGGAGCTTTATAATTAGCAATACTGATTTGATGATAGCGATTAGAAATGTCCTTGTCCATAAAATGGCTTATATTGTATGTCCTACACAGAACGACACGAGTTCAAATTTGAAGCTATTGTTTTGTTGTAGAAGGTTATCGTGATGAGCAGAGATTTTTGTAGTTTAATTTTATAGAAATTGAAATGGTCTTCATATCAGAAGGAGAAATGATGTCAAATTTTAGAAACTTTAATCTTGCACACGTTGGTGTAAACATCAATGTTTTGAAAGTTTTCATTGTCCTGCAAAACTGATGTGGTAGGTGGCTTCTGGGTTTTTTTATTTTTGGAAGGAAGCAACCTTTCCATTGAATGAAGATATTGCATTCAGACTACTTGTGTGATTGATACTTATCACTGTGGTATCCTCCATTTCTGTGTGTTAAATATTTTATTTCTAATTAATTGCTGATTTAGTCTTATTTCTAACGATAAATAATTGAAAAGTTATATATTTTGCTTGCTCAATATCTATAAAGACGTATTTTTTGTAGGATAGTGGTTTGAGTAGGCCAGGCAAATGCAGACTATTTTGCTGCAGAATGGATTTGCAGAAGTTTTAAAAGATTCAGCAGTAGCTACAAAGTCTTTGTCTACACTTAGAATTCTGCCTTCTTGTAGAGTAGTTTTAAGATATTTTTTCTTGGTGGTTTTGATAGGGGGAAAGTAGCTGTTAATGCTGAGAGGGAGTAGTAGAATTATTCTACCCAGCACAGTTAAGGTTAATCCTTCCTGATTTTGTCTCATATCTCACTAGGGAATTGCCACAGGGAAGTATCATGCTGCTGTCCTTACCAATAATGAAGAGTGGGAAAAGGCTTGTGTTAAAGCTGGTAGGAACTGTGGAGACTTGGTCCATCCTCTTGTGTATTGCCCTGAGCTCCACTTCAGTGAATTTACCTCTGCTGTAGCTGACATGAAGAACTCTGTGGCAGTAAGAGTTTTCTTTTTCTTTTCCATTTCATTTATTACATTAAAATGTGTTTTCTAGGGAATGCGCTGGCCTGTTGATACTTAGCTGAAAGCTTTTTGTACTGTAATCTTCTATAAGTGGGCCTTCTAATTGTGATCTTCAGGGTCTTTCACCAGGGGATTTTGCAGGCTGCATGTCACTGCACTGATATTTAGTGTAAATTTCAAATAGGGTAGCCTGCTGCAGAGGTACCTTTGGGCTGCTTGCTTTTTAAACATGACCCTAATATGAATCCTGAATTCTTGGATGGAAACCGTTTAAGAAGCAAAGACAGGTATTTATCAGCTCATACGTAATCAGCAGATACAGTAACTGGGAATGCAGCAACCAGGAAATTGAGGGCAGAGGCCTTGGGGACTGCTGCAGCTGCTTTCGCTGCGTTTGAGAGTTAAAATGTGCAGTTAAGTTCCTAAAACACTGCAGAAAGGAGCTTGGGCAGAAGAATTGAGCTATCAGGGATTAAGTCAAAGCATTTACAGTATAGTTGGTTTGCAAGACGGTTCATTAACCTTTGAACTAGGTTTGCACAACTATATTTTCTGTAAGCGAGAATAAAATATTGACAGTTTCTCTTCTGATACGACTAACTGTATGTTCATTGTGTCCGCAGGACCGAGACAATACCCCAAGCTCCTGTGCTGGGCTCTTTATTGCTTCTCACATTGGCTTTGACTGGCCTGGAGTCTGGGTCCATATAGACATTGCTGCGCCTGTTCACGCAGTGAGTATGGGGTGACGGGAATCCCACAATTTCCTGGGCAAGCAAGCAGCATTAGAAAACGGCTTGTACCTGCAGATATTCTGTATTCTGTGCCATCAAAATCAGCACCAGAGAATTAGGAGGAGAAGAGTCCTTTTGAAAAGGATTGGCTCTTCATCTGCATTGGGAATGTCCTCATTTTGGTAGCTTTGTCTGTTCGTATTTTTCATTTTCATTTTGAAATATTCTGATGGTCACTTTAATCAGCAGCATCTTTGATGCTGTAAACTTTGACAACTTCTCTGCTTTCTCTTTGTGGCAACAATCCTAGCCTTCCATTTTTACCCATATTGTTTTAAGATGATTGACCAGAGTTGCTTATCCTGCCTGTTGACCTGCAGCAGAGAAAACATTTGTTTCCTCCTGGGGTTTTTCCCTCCTCCCTTTGAATGAAGGATTGTGCGTATTCTTTTTTTTTTTTCCCCTAAAAACCAGGCCAAATTACTCCTCCCCCTGCTTTTTTTTAAAAAACAGACTTGCTCAACATACACTTCACATCCATGCTCATGCTGGATGGAACATTCCCTGCCTTGAACATTGCTTGCATAAATCCATGGCTGAGTCAGTGTGAGCTCTGTTCTCATGTGAATCAACTCATGTGTTGGTTTAATCTAACCGGGACATATTCCAATAGCAGTAGGGATACAGAAGCACGAGCTGAGCAGGCCTGCCAGGGATCCCAAGTGTTGAGTGAGCGGGCGAATTAAAACTGGATTCAAATTATACAGTCTGAAGCATGAATTGCTCTCTGTTTTGTTTTATTTCCGTAGGGCGAACGAGCTACTGGCTATGGCGTGGCTTTGTTGCTGTCCCTATTTGGAGGGGCATCTGAAGACCCTTTGCTAAACCTGGTGTCCCCTCTAGGGTGCAATGGAGACTCTCCTGCTGAAGACATGGAGAGGGATTCCAAAAGGCGGCGCCTGGTTTAATGTGCCCCCAGCCCTAAGTGACAGGGTGCATGGGTTACCTCACTTTGCACTGATTCATTCTCAAGCAATGAAAATGTCACGCATCAGAAATTGCCATTTTTTTTACTATCATTATAAGAATTATTACTTGTTTCTGACAAAAAACAGCCTGATTTCTTGGGGTTTTTTTTTAAATTATTGGTGCACACAGTTGCTGAACAATATCAGTGGTGCAGAGTCCAGGCTCAACTAACTATCAGGAAGAGGGCGCATCCTCCTCTGAGCTCCTCACAAAACCTAACTTAAGTGCATTAATGCATGAGAAGCTCTCTCTAGTCTGAAGAAGCAACTGCAGCTATTGCTAACAAAGCCTTTTGAATTACTTATTATATGTGAGGTGGTATCAGGCGTTTCTGCAGGCCCCTCTACATCTCAGAACACAGAACAAGATTAAAAAAAAACTCTGTAGGCTTGGCTTATTCAGTGACAGTTTAGCTTAGCAGCAATGGAGATGTAATGAGAAAAGGCCTATAGTTTTAATACGGTGCTGTTTCTGCATGTTTAATGTTTTTATGACCAGTAAAAGTCGTCGAGAGTGGTCCAGAACATCTCTACGTAAATCTTTCACATACAGATTACAGAATGTATTCATGTTAAACGAGGAAAAGAAAAAATAGGGGGACTGTGATTGAGTAAAATCGGTTTACAAAGCAGAGTGGCTTCTTGCCGCTTAATAAATTTATTATTAAAGCAGCTTACATATCCCATGTGGTGTTTCATGGCGTTATTTACATTTCTGAGAACACAGAGTGCGCCAGACGTTTGTGTGTGACATCATTGCTCTGTTCAAATTCCTTTTCGCAGTGCTCATCTGAAAACAGACCTAACGGAGTAACAGCTTTTCCTGAATGGTTTGGGGCCATTTTGAAGGACTTACGCTAATTTGCTTTGTTTGACTCACCAGTAATCAGGGATGCGCGGGATTAGTTTCTCTACAAGCCAGTCACAAGGCGCTTACAATGATTTGACTGGGACACCCACGGGAAATTAGTTGCCCCAATTTATGTAATGTCAGCAGCAGAGTTGGGAAACAGAGTGACCAAGTTTTAATCACTGCTGGTCCCTGCCCAGTGGCTCGAGTGTCAGCCTTTGGAAACGTTTCTTGGCTCAACCCAAGCGTTGACGGTGAAAAAATCCCACCCAGCACACGCTTTTGGCTGCTTTGCAGATAAGTCGAGCTGAGTTGTGATGAATTACACCTTTCCCTGTGTCAGAGGTGATCTCTGGGGAGAAGCAGTTGTAGGTTTTAGATGGTGTTCCAACAATGCAGTACACATCTGGTTTAGCCATGGGTCTTCTTGATTAAAGACCTTATGGAAAGCTTCACACAGAAGGGATTAAAAAACAACAGTTTTCATTTGGGACTTGTGGCTATGTTTTTTTCTTCGGCAGAATGTAACTTCTTTCTTTCCTTTTTTTTAAGCAGAACTTCATTTCTTCTTGTATTTGCTTCTCCCTTGCTGTTTTGGTTCTCTGGTCCGCTTGACCATAGTTGTAGGAGGTCCAAACGTAAATGAGCTTTGCCTTTGGTCCTTCTAGACACGTGGTAGAAAGCACTATCTGGCACCAAAAACTATCGTGGGAAACTTGTTGACAAAGAGCTGTATTTTACTGACTCAGTCTGACCACTGAAGCCAATGTCAAAATGTTTTAATTTCAGTGCTCTGAAACCAAGTTTTCAACCTCCTTCCTGTAGGAACGGTCTTCAAATTAGTCAATTCTACTCTTGAAATTTTGTGTTTTGCCAAAATGAGGCTGATTTTTACATTAAAAGTAGCCTGAGGTTTTGTGGCACAAGGTTAAACTCTAATGTTATTTGCTGAATGCAGCAAGTCCAAATAAATGAGAAATTAGATTTTGATGACTGGTTATCATATTCTTCTTTGCTATGTCTCGAAGCATATAATTCTGCTGGGTTTAATTTGGAAGTCTCTTAATAGAAGCCATCTTTAAAAAGAAATACCTAATATTAAAGAAATCTGATACAAAATACCTGAAAAGCAAACAGGGTAACTATTTAGGAAATCGAAATTGAAAATCAGCTTGAGTTTGCTTAAGCAGTTGTTTGTGGGAAAGAGTTCTAGACACCAGAGGCTGATTTCAGTGGATTTAGGTGACTACACTTGATGTATATCGTAATGAGTGATAGGACAAAAGGAAGCATCTCCAAATTGCACTAAGGGAGGCTTAGATTGGATATCAGGCAAAATTTCTTTGCTAAAAGAGTGGTGAAACACTGGACCGGGCTGCCCAGGGAAGTGGTGGAGTCACTGTCCCTGGAGGGGTTCGAGAAATGTGTAGACATGGCACTTCAGGACATGGTTTAGTAGGCACGGTGTTGGGATGATGTTTGGACTTTGTGATCTTAGAGGGCTCTTACAACCTCAATGATTTTGCGATTCTACGATTCTATATCCTGGCACCACTTAAGCAATGTTAAACTGAAAAGCTCCCATGCTGGGCAGCTTGTACCCATGTAGTTCTGTAAAATTTTGCTGGGGCCTGGATCCTCCACACTGCAGGGCGCCCTGGCCCAACCCTTCAAACATAAAGCAGCACAGGGCTCACCCCAGTATATGTGCAGAGAACTGAAGCTGGGGGGCTCCCAAACTCTAGGTCCCCAGATGTCTTCTGGCTCCTCAGCTGCTTTCTGAGCAACCACGGGAGATGGAGCAGGGTCACACAGGACCTGACATCAGACTTCAGAAGCAGCATAAAGGTGGGGAGGTGTCTCTTTAGGTTGTTTTCTAGGAATTAGAGTTTAATTTATCACAGCTGTGGGCCCAACACTTGTAAAAGGCTGTTGACAATTAGGCACAGGCTAATAAACTCACAGGTTATTTCACTGGCTGCTTTCTTTGAGTTTGGTGTGGGAGTGAGAGGCGTGGAGATCCCACCCTGCCTGAAGCCTGGATAAAACATTGGACAAAGTTAGTTGCTTTTTGAGAACTGGTCTTTGTGACGCGGAGCCAAGCGTGTGTATTCTAGGACTGTACTAGGTAAGTCAGGGCATCTGTTTACCTTCTAGAACCTACGAACAAAACTGCTGTTCGTGATGCTTTCTGTGGAAGAAACCTGCTCAAAAAGCATCCATAGGACAAAAGGATCCTTTTATAATCACGCTGTTCTGAATCAGGAGCTGCACAAAGCCACTCTAGACAATCAAACTGATATCTTTCCATTTGTGTGTGCAAGGGACGTAATTATTATGTCTCATTCCTTGCTCCCCTTTGCAGTTTGTGTCCTGGAAATTCTGTTGCCTTGATGTGTGGTGACTTCTAGGCTCCAAAGGTGCAAGTTACAATTTTCAAAAACTGCACTACAGGGTTGGGGGTTTGTTTTTTTTTCTTTTTTCCCTTTCATGTTTTCTTTCAAACACTTCTTTTACACAAAACCCACAGAGCGAGCTCCAGGCAGTGTCCACCCATATGAAGCCAGATATTTTTTTTCCATAATCTTTTTATAGATTTGATAATATTTAACTCAGCATGTATTAAAAATGTATGGAGCACGTTAAATTCATTATAAATGTCACCAAACGGGCCAATGGCTTTTTAATATCGCTGCCACAAGGCTGCATTTTAACCTATTTCCTCTCTGGATCCATTCCAGAGGCAATTCCAGGAGGGGAATATATTTAGTCTATATTTACCTAGTCTGTTTAACTTTCAGTTAGTGTCTTTGGCTCATCCCGTGGCCGTGCTATTTTGGGATGATTTATATAGTATTTACATTAAATTCTGCTAATATTTCCTTGCCTCTTGAAGTCGGATTACACTATTTACATCTCAAAGGCCCAAGCTGGAGGAATAAGCAGCTGTTCCAGGCTCCAGAGAGAATTTAGCGTAGGGGAGGCTGCCAGGAATGAGACCGTGTGTCTGAAACGCTCATGAGGGATTATGTAGAGTTGGGCCGGTCCCCCATGAAGGAAAGGGGAAGACTTATCGTAGCAATAAAAAACATGTTTGATATGTAGGGGGTCAGGCAATAGCATCCAGATGTGTTTCTTGTTTACTAGAAAGATTTTCTGGTGTGCTTTCCATCAGTTGCAAACATCATGAGCTAAAACACTGTGGAAGTGTTGATCTGCTGGAGGGTACGGAGGCTCGACAAAGAGATCTGAACAGGCTGGACTGCTGGGCAGAGACCAATGGGATGAGGTTTAACACGGCCAAATGCCAGGTCCTGCACTTGGGGCACAACAACCCTGAGCAGCTACAGACCAGGAGAAGTCTGTCTAGAAAGCTGCCAGGAGGAGAGGGACTGGGGGTGTTGGTTGACAGCGACTGAACATGAGCCAGCAGTGGCCCAGGTGGCCAAGAAGGCCAATGGCATCTTGGCTTGGATCAGAAACGGTGTGACCAGCAGGTCCAGGGAGGTTCTTCTCCCTCTGTACTCGGCACTGGTGAGACCGCTCCTTGAATCCTGTGTGCAGTTCTGGGCCCCTCANCTACCTGAAAGGAGGTTGTGGAGAGGAGGGAGCTGGGCTCTTCTCCCAAGTGACAGGGGACAGGATGAGAGGGAATGGTCTCAAGCTCCGCCAGGGGAGTTTTAGGCTGGACATTAGGAAAAAGTTTTTCACATAGAGGGTCATTGGGCACTGGCAGAGGCTGCCCAGGGAGGTGGTTGATTCACCTTCCCTGGAGGTGTTTAAGGTGTGGGTGGATGAGGTGCTGAGGGACATGGGTTAGAGATTGGTGGGAATGGTTGGACTCGATGATCCGGTGGTTCTCTTCCAACCTGGTGATTCTATGATACAGCAGGACCTAACTGTGGGGTCCCTTGGGGGCAGGACTGGGCTTGCACTTTTCATATTCTGTCATAGAAACTGAAGGTCTGCTCTGCTTACAGGGTTTCTGTTAACCCTCCTGGAAAGGAGCAGAGCACAGGATTTGCTGGAGTATCTTAAAGAATTCCGTTTTAAGGAACAGCAGTGTGACTGCTTAAAAGATTTGATCTCTTTGTTAACAATGGATGAAAAAGCAAGCAGACAAGAGAGGAAAAGTGGCTGTAGATCAGAGAAAATTCCCATCTTGTCCCCAGTGGTAGAGCAAAGCAGTCAGCTAAAGGGCATAAACTGTCTCTCTTATGCTGGTTCTGTGTGGTGTAGCATGAGCAGTAGGGACAGAGCTACTTGGGTGTGTGATTTAGCCTTTTAGGAAGCTGAGATGTTACTTCAAATCAAAGTTCTGGTGCTAGAGCCGTATTCTTTAAAACAGAAAATAATTTTGGGGTTTATCGCATGCTCACGTACAGGGTGGGTTTGCTTTATGTTTTCCTGCTTGATGTCTTAGTGCATACATTTAACTTTCTTGTACAGAATAATTATAAAGTAATGGAACATACAGTTAATGGTTTTTTTTATTCTCTTTATTAGTATGTTTAATGGAATTTAAGGCAATCACTGAGCTCTAAATAGGAACGTTGTGAAAAAATAGTTTTCCACATACATTGATGCGTGTTGGGCAACAGTGGTGTTTGGGAGGGACAGAGTGGAAAACTGTACACATCTTGCTAAAATACACACACTACCCTTAAATGAGCTCTTGGTGCAGCTATTGGAGAGCAGGAGGGTTTCGTTCCTGCAGCTCATGGCTGTGTGCAGAGACACGTCCCAGCAGGGTGTGTTGTTTCCACTTCCACGCATCATCTTTCCTACGAGTAATGGGTCGCTGGTTTTTAACTTTCCCAAGGTGTGGTTCTGCCATCGTTTCTTTCTGCCATCGTTTTCCTGCAGATCCCAAGAGCGAACAGGGACAGTGAGACAATGTGATGATGCTTTAGCTCTATCTTGGAGATGTTGTTCTTCCTCTGGTAGGATCACAGGGATAGTGGTTTGCTTCAGACTCATGCTTCTGTCTTATTTTGATTAGTTGCATCCTACTGGTTGAAAACAAAATTAAGGCAACAGCTGTTCTAAATGAAGTGTGTACTTTATCTGAATTCGATATCTTATAAACACTGCCCTCGTGACAGCCCTGTGGCAGAGTCTGCAACTTCAGTGCTGTAGAAAGCATCAGAAAACTCTGATCTGATTTAGAAATTACTCAGGAAGTTATAAATGTTGGGGTTTTTTAGACTAAAATTTTTTTTCCTATTATCAAATACTCTTATTACATTGTATTTTATAACATTGTCTTTCCTCCTGTCAGCCAGCCCTAATGAATAAATCTAGATTGAAAATGTGGAAATAATTATCCCAAAGATGTAAGGTGAAGACCAAAGCCATGGAGACATGGGCTGTAACTTTGGTGGTTAAAATACCAGTAGTTTGTTTGTTATGGGCATCCACGTTCACGCACGTGACTTTAGAATCATCTAATGCTTTGGGTTTGAAGGGACGTCTACAGGTCATACACTCCCAGAACACTGGGTATCCCACCAACATGCTTCTTTCTGAATCGTGCTTCGCAAGCAATTTCACCATTTAGCCTCTCCTGTCTCTCTGAAAATACTGCCAGTGATAGCAAAAGAGCATTCGCTTTGTCCTCAGACAACAGACAATTTCACAAACCTAGTCCAAAGCCCATTGTATGAATATTGTAAGGGACGGGTCTTAAACGCGTGTGTTGTTGGATTCCACATTGACGTGGAAGATGTAAAGCCTGTGAGAGCAACAGAAACCTTCATATCTTTAGCCAGCAGGAATCTAGCGTATTCCTTTCAAAATTGCCCCCCTCCTATGATCACATGGAAGCTTGCAAGCCAGGAAATAATAAAAGGATAATCATTCATCTGAGTATTTATACTTCTTCTGATATTATTGTTTTTATTTTTGTGGACCGCGGCTTGCTTTGGACCCGGCTCGTATTTGGACGCTCTCCATCCTGAGATCTAATATCCAAAACAGGAAGCGGATTTGACAGGCACATGCAATGCTATAGGCAAACACAAAACAACATCGTAAAGGCTTGGCTCTGGACCAGCTTTGTATGTGATGTTGAAAGATTTGGCATTCTGCTTAAGGTTTCTGCAAGGAAACATCTGTGAGATTCTCCAGCCGATAACGCAAAATGTTTGGTCCAATCTTTGTTCACCTAGAAAGGCTTTGAGAAAGCTTCACTCAGTCTTAACTGTAAAATCAAAACGTGCCTCGTTGTTCATTGAATGCTGTGTTCAGTTCTGGGCCCCTCAGCACAAGAAGGATGTTGAGGCTCTGGAGCGAGTCCAGAGAAGAGCAACGAAGCTGGTGAAGGGGCTGGAGAACAGGCCTGATGAGGAACGGCTGAGAGAGCTGGGGGTGTTTATCCTGGAGAAGAGGAGGCTGAGGGGAGACCTCATGCTCTCTGCAACTGCCTGAGAGGAGGTTGTGGAGAGGAGGGAGCTGGGCTCTTCTCCCAAGTGACAGGGGACAGGACGAGAGGGAATGGCCTCGAGCTCCACCAGGGGAGATTTAGGCTGGAAATTAGGAAAAAAAAATTCACAGAAAGGGTCATCAGGCAATATAACGGTCTGCCCAGGGAGGGGGTTGACTAGCCTTCCCTGGAGGGGTTTAAGGTGCGGGTGGATGAGGTGCTGAGAGACATGGTTTAGTGTTTGATAGGAATGGTTGGACTCAATGATCCGGTGGGGCTCTTCCAACCTGGTTGTTCTATGATTCTATGATTCAAACACAGAAAGTCCATGCGCTGTCCCTAATGGATTATGGTTATCAATCTGATCAGTCCAGGGACTGCTAGCCCAGTTCTTAGTTGTACAGTTGTTACTCTGCTCATTGACAGAGTTGATAGAGACACAACAAAAGTCTGTCATTAGGTGTTCAATCCAGATCAGGAGTAGGAGAGAGGGAAGAACCAGACTTGTAGTAAGTTGCGCGAGGTGTGATAAATCACGGGAGCTGAGCTGAGGGGCTCAGATGATGCTCCCCAAGAGTCATCATACAACAGGTGAGCTTTTCTTTTTAAACTCTGCTGTTTTCTGAATGCGTAAACATACTCCTAATATACTCGTCAAACCCTTCCAATTTTCAGAATTACTGAATTCTTATCCCAAGACAGCACTACCTTCAGGCAAAATTAGTCGCATTTGGATTTACATGCTGCTTGTGCTCTCATGCAAACTTTCCTCTCTTCTTTTGAGGACTTGCCACTGGAGGGAGGCAGAAAGCAGAAGTCAGAAGTCATCTGGAAAGACAGAAGAGCCAGGGAAGTGTGTGGCAGTTTAGCTTTAGCTGCAAGATTGCACTAGGTGGCTTCAGGTCTCTATGCAAAATCAGGCAGGTGAAGCCATTCAGATTGGTTGGAATGCATGGACCAGTGCGAGCCCCTTCATGGATAAGATGTTAGTTATTAGGTGTGGGATCAGAATCCTTTATCTAAAGGAAAAAGATGTGTCTGATGAGACGTGAAGAGCTACTGGTAAACCCACCCTTGCTTTCACAGTGCTCTAACACAAGTGATAAATGATGTCCTACCCTGCTTTCATTTGCTCAGTTCTTTCTTTAGTCTGGAGAAAAGGAGGTTTATCCTGGAGAAGGGAGGCTGAGGGGAGACCTTATTGATCTCTGCAANGTTAGACCCTGAAACAGGCTGCCCAGGGAGGTGGTAGACTCACCTTCCCTGGAGGTGTTTAAGGTGCAGGTGGATGAGGTGCTGAGGCACATGGTTTAGTGTTTGATAGGAATGGTTGGACTCGATCCAGTGGGTCTCTTCCAACCTGGTGATTCTATGATCCTTGGGTCTCTTCTGCAAACTCAGATTTCCAAACCTAAAAATTGCACTGCCCAAACCTTTGCAGTGAACAGGAGAGGAGCCAAGACAGAGTAAATAGTGGAAGGACGCAACAGTGACCAGGGAACAGCAATATCTTGGCCAGACTTCAGCCTCTTTTCTCCTCTGGCACCACAGCAGACAGGCTGCCAAACATACACGGAGCAGCACCTAGAAGTCCATATAGCGCTGAATGACATTGGTAGCGGCAGTGAGGGGCATCTGCAAGGCCCCAGCAAGCAGAGTAAAGACATGTTTTTTTAGGTTATAATGTACTGTCTTTCAGAAAATTATCCTGATTTGGCTTGTGCAACTTTAGAACAGTGTTAAAAAACAACTAAGAAGAAAGATGGGCAGGGGAGACAACTGGAATGTTACAGACAAGCAAGAAGTACGGAGAAAGGCGAGACAGTCAAAGCTTGCAGCACGTAAAATGCTGTTCTCTGCTTACTTCTGCTAGGGAACAAAACTGTGTCCTCCACTCTCTGGGGCTGTTTTTAGGAACAGAAGCCCAGTGAGAACCATAGCCAACTGCCTGGACACATGCAATATTGTGATGTGGGAAGGTCCTCATAGAACTGCAGTAAAGACAGGAACTAATGGATTTAGGCAAGTGGTAATTTCAAGAAATAACGTTTCTGGAGTTGTGTAATGAGGATCCTATGGGAAGAGGGCCTAAAGCAAAGTGAACTAAGCTATAAGATAGCTGAGAAGATATTATTTGTTTCGTCCCCTCCATTTGCAGTCACAAAGACCTAAATAGGGGTTTTGTTTTAAAGACTCTTTCACACCCTACCTATCCCATGCAAATAATAATTTAGCCTACTGACTGAACACGAAGTCATTTAAATAATTCCTAGCCAACTGGCAAATATGTTCTATCTCTCTTTAAAAGAGAAAACCAAACAAAATAGAAGAATGGAAGTTGACAGAACTGCGTTTTCAGAAAACCCAGTCAGTGCAAATCCTGCTAATAGTGTGAGTACTTCCTTCTCTTTGTAAACACCACAGCCTGATATGCGGCGGAGCTGGGCATTGTTTGCACCTCCCGTGACATTGTTCCAGCAACCTTTCAGTTATTAAAACAAGGCTCCTACCTTGAGGCAGGGCAAAAAAGCCACCGTATTCCCAGACCCATTTTCACCAGTCTGCAGGATCAACAGGAGAACAGCACAGCACAGGTTTGTGTGGAGGCTTGTTCAGGCTGTCTCAAGGGTGTAAATTAAACTGAAATTGAAGAAACGTTTTTTTCCCCCTTCAACAAAATTCAATAGAGATGCAGCCATCTGAAAATCTGCACCAAAGGGTGCTTTCAGTTTGATTTTTCTGCTTACCTGAGACCCACAGAACCAAAAGAGCACAATGCAGAGTGCTTTGTACGCTGCTGTTGAAGCTGAGAATTAAAAACGTGGCAGCACAGGGAGAGCTCCAGCATTGAACTAGATTTTCCTTAAGCAGAAAGCCAAGGATTTCCAAAAGAAGTGTGTGGTTTGTCCCCCTTCTGTAATAAGAAGAAAACAAATCTGTTGGGCATGATGCTATCGCCACATTGTCTTAACACCTTTTTTATAATTATCCCTGCCTATGGCTGCAAACGCCTCTCTTAGGGGGTGACTTCTCTTGCCTTAAATATTGTCACCTAGCAACAGAGGCCAAAAACACTGGGGAGATTGATAGTCCCATAGAGCAGTGGCTGCTCCTGAATCCACAGAACATCTTCTCTTCTACAATACACAGCAGGTATCAGCTTGTGTGTACAAAATCCTTTCTAAGAAGGATGTTGAGGCTCTGGAGCNGGAGGGGGTTGACTCACCTTCCCTGGAGGTGTTTAAGGTGTGGGTGGATGAGGTGCTGAGGGACATGGTTTAGTGCTTGATAGGAATGGTTGGACTCAATGATCCAATAGGTCTCTTCCAACCTGGTGATTCTATGAAAATCCACTTGCTTGAAACAGCAACTCAGTGAGCCGAGCGGTTCATAGAAAAAAAGGTTGATCCTTGGCAGCAGAAACTTCTGCTTCGAGAGTGATGTGTGGTCTTCATCATATCCTGTGTTGCTCCCAGAATAGCTGGAGGGTCTCTACGGTGAGCATCAATGCACCAGCCTTCTCTTTTCGTGAAGCTTGTGATAACCAACAAGTCTGTTCTCATTCCAGCACTGAAACAAATGCAGGGCTGAGCTGTTTGCAAAAGCACATGTGCAACTGCACAGTGAAGCCAAACCAAGCGCTGGTGTTTGCACAACCCGTGTTTAGCAAAACTGTCCTTAGAGTATTTAGACAACCGGTTCCAGCTTTACTTTATCAAGACTAAATGCTTAACTGTACCGCTAAAGAGAAGTTCAGAGAACCACACTAAGACGAACGTGCGTCGTTCCCTTACTGTTCTCATTCAACAACGCTTCTTGGAAGGGTTCTTGTTTGTCCTTTATACCTCAATTACGTGTTGCCCTAGCAACAGCCAGACAGTGAATGCATAGAAGAGCCGCAGGTAAACCACACTTGCACCTTATTTCTTCCATAGAATTCATAAAGGTGCACAAACAGCACCTTTCCTTGTTTGATAATTGATAGAGATCTAGAACCACAGAAACTGTCTAGACAAGTCAAAAAAAAAAAAAAATAGATGCTTATAGATGCTTAAATCAGGGAACTGAGATTGCAAAGACTTTGGAGGCAAGAGCTGCTTTGTGTCCCTATTGCACAGAATGTTGTGAGGTCTGAGCATTAGCAGAAAATGGGGGGGGGAAGTCTAATTGCTGCACTTTTATTTATTAACAACAAATGACTGTGTTCCCTGACAGTTAATTAAGTTAGCATAGAAAGAAGAAAAGTTTAACTTGGCTATAGAGCACGATCCACTCTGAACTCCCCATCCTGTGTTGAAGTGTCTTTGATGAATTAGATGACACGTCTTTCCACCACCAGAGCCTTCTCCTGAGAGGACTCCAGGACTGGCCATTCGCCACTCCAGGCTCTCTTAGAAAGCCAAATTCTTGTGCTATCATAAGCTATTAGGCCTGGAACAAGCTCCCAGGCTTTAACAACAAGAACTGGACTTTGCAGGTGGCTCTTGGAGGTTAAAAACACACATGCCAGACTGTGTGTGTATTTCATTAATGCCTTTGCCCAAGTCATTTTGATTTGTCTCTCCTGTGATTCCTAACGTGACACTGGGTGTCACAGGTTGAGGGAGAGTACTGTCCAGCACAAGAGTAAAAATACAGTTTTATTTTTCTCTCCAAGGCTGGCTTGCCTGACCAGGGAATGAGAAAATGTGGAATTCCTACCAAGAGGCACGCTTGGCAGTCGCTATGGTTTTAAGCCAAAGTTGATGAGAACCGATTGTGGGATTGTAGGGAAGAATTCCTCTGGGGAAATATTTAGCCCTGCAAAGAAACTTAGGGCAAGCAGGATGTTCCCATAAGCAGGAAGGAATGGGGAACTACGCAAGGCGTGATGCCTCTGGTCACGAGCCATCCAAATGATGCAGGACCAAAACAGGCAGAACAAAAGTCAAGCAGCTGTAATTTGCAGCGCTCCAAACTTGCAAGGCAACAGAAACACACAATGGAAAAAATGCTGCCGTTTAGATTTCAATAGGGCTCAAAATCGGATGTATCGTAACAGCTCTGCGCTGCGTTATCCCTTTTGATTCCCTTGTGCAAAGGAAAAATTAAGGATTAATCAGCTCCCAAGCAAAAACATTGTGTGCCTGCACCAAACGAGCATCCAGAAACCTGGTTTGGCGTATCTGAAAGGAACAAGATTGGAAAGCTAGTCCTTTAGGGAACCAGGGCTCAGCATCCTTTTAAATTATTCTTGGCCTTTGGTCTCCAGTGCACTGACAGAGTTTGCGTACACGGCCCTTGTGCCTTTCGTTTTCTATTCCAAATGCCATTATTGTTCCATTTCAGTAGGAAGTAGATGTGATACGGGAAGGGACATTAAAATTACCTGCAAACACCATGCAAATTACATCAAGTTGTAAAGTCAGGTTGGATAGATTCAACTGACCAGATACTCATATTTTATTTGTACGCTCTTCACCATCAGAGAGTCCTTGCACTTGACAGGCAAGTGGAGTTTTATTTTTGGAGTTCACCTCCATCTGGAATTTCCTTTTTCAATCATATATTGCCTAGTGATAGTCAAAAGGCCAATGGATACAGCACCTGCCACAAAATCAGGTGTATTTCTCTTCCCCCTTGGCCCCCTTACACCCTCCTGCTCCCCAAAAAAAGAGCCTTAAGAAAGAATCTTTTGCAGTTGCTTGTGTTGATAATGAGGAAATGGCCTCAGGCTCCACCAGGGGAGGTTTAGGCTGGACATTAGGAAAAAAATTTTTCACAGAAAGGGTCATTGGGCACTGGCAGAGGCTGCCCAGGGTGAGAGTTGAGTCACCTTCCCTGGAGGGGTTTAAGGGGCGGGTGGATGAGGTGCTGAGGGACATAGTTTAGTGTTTGATGGGAATGGTTGGGCTCGATGATCCAGTGGGTCTCTTCCAACCTGGTTATTCTATGATTCTAAAGGAAATAAATCCCTCTAGAGCATGTATATATCTGACCAGCACTGACCCATGACTGGCAGCCAAGATGCTTTCATGATTCTGTGTTCCCCAAGGCTGTGAATTTACACCGACCCCCCTCCGTTTTTAAGGTGGGATTAGGCTGCAACTGTGCTTTGCTTTGCGTCACACTTACTCAGGTAATTATCACTCTTAGAGTATTGTATCTGACAAAGAAGGGCTGTGTGCTCTACCGGGGCTGCCAGGAGCTGTGCAGGAATTGCTGTGCACACACAGAGACAAGGCAGCGACCTGCCAGCTTCCACTCGCAAAGAAAACAGCCTCGAAAATGAAACACAAGGATATTGTAGGTGCAGCTTCATCTTCCCACAGAGGTTTCTAGTGCGCTGGTACAGGAAGCTGGAACTGCTTTCTCATGACTCACGGTTCCTGCGTGCTGGCATGGCTATCAAGTTGTTAGTTTTCTGAGTATTGCAGGGGTTTTTTTGTTGAGAGACTTGGTGGAGGAAAAAGGAGGAAAGGAATAGCTCTCAATTTCTCTGAACACATTTTTGTTGATAAGAAAAACTGCTAGTACACCTTATTCTCTTGATGCTTGGTCAGCTGTAGCACATCATTCTACTCTAGACTTCTCTCAGTTGGTGACATTAGGGCTTCTTGCCTGCACCCCTGCAGGAGTCACGTCACTTTATCATATAAGGGGCTGGAGAACAGGCCTTATGAGAAGCGGCTGAGAGAGCTGNAACAGCTACAAACCATCCAGTATCAATGTTACTAGCTGAGAGTAACCGTAGAGCTTCACCAACACTCCTAATTTTCTTTTTCTCATCAATCCCATAAAATGTAGGCAAAACATCAGTGTGAAGAGTGACATGAAAACCAAGCTATTGCTAAACAAGTCTTAAAATGCCTTAGATGCAATGAAGATGACAAAGCAAAAACTTCTCTTTGGAACTGCTTCTTTAGCTCCTATACATGCTGTGAACAAACTTTATCCCAGTTGCGTTTTTGTTAAGTATTGGAGTTTTAATTCAGGTAGCGGAATGCTACATGTTACCTCTTAATTGTTCTCTTCTTCCTCCTCTTGTTCCTGGTTTTCGGAATTAGATGGTATTTTGGGAACTCGGGGCTTTGTCAGGGTTTGGGGTTTTTTTTGCAAATTCTTGTAAACAGTGATAATTCTAAGAAATGTTCCAAAACATTCAGTAGGCAGAAGATATTACCAGCATTGACTCTGCTGAGCCTGCCGAGCAGAAAGAAGAACTAAAAATGTACCGTTTCATCATTTTCCATGTATTCTTTTGAACAATTAACTTGAAATCTCTCTTCCACCACCCAGGAAAGTAACCGCAGTAACACAGGAAAAAAAAAAAAAAAAAAAAAAAAAAGCCCTGCTGTGCTCTAAAACGAAGCAAATTGCATCAGAGTAATTAAGTCTGCAATAAAGTTGTTCCAGTAAAACATTTATTCTCTCTTCTGAGGAAAGATTTGGTCAGTCCTTTCAGAAGGATTATTATATTTCTTTGAGAGAAAAGATCAGATAATCTAACAGTGTATTTTAATACCTATTTATTTATTTATTCAGACTTTTAAATTTATTTATAGCCAAATCTGTATTTACTTTGATGTATTTAATACTCCATTTCTTTTTTTACTGCATTTCAGAATTAGAGCCGTGCTTTGGCACCCCAGCTTATGATTCCGACATCACAAATCTAGTTTAGCCGACTGCAGTCTCGTAAATGAAACCAAAAAGATGTTTATGAACAGATATATCCCTATTTTCAGATTCCCAAACACATGCTTAGTGTAGGCGTATGCTTCCCTTTTCTGTCTTCATGCTTTTATAGAAGGAGCTTGAATTATGAAACATCCTGCTCTCTCACACCCCGATGTGCTTTTGGCTTTGGTCAGGATGGTGAACGGGTCCTTCTATGTTACAATAAAAAGAGAATGACTGAAATAGAACCTGATTTTGATTCAAGGAACTTCTGAGGAGCACACTGATACTACCTGCAGTCAGAATGATGCGTTCGTCTCTACCAGCAGTTCTGGGATTTCAGTGGAACCGCAGTTTGTGTTCTCAAATCATTAGCGAAACCGCTTCAGCCGTGATTAGAGATGTCACTGAGCTGTGGCATCTGAACCCCGGGCAGGTATAAATGCCATCGGGTGAAAAAGTGAGATCAGTATCCAGAGTCCATTAACTCGGGAGTGGTTGGCACAAAGCTATCAGTGATGGCACTTTGCACCAGTGAGGGACTTTCTGAGGTTTTCACTACCGAGTAACCAATTGCCGTGAAAAATGCACTTACCCTGATGCAGCGGTGAGCAATCTGAAATGCCTCTTGGATTGTAAGGAAAGAGAAACTGCTGGAACTGACTGCTCTGAGTAAGATGTGGGTGCCTGCTGAAGCAGCAGACAAAGGGTTTGTTGTGCCAACAGAAAAACGTGCATTATATAAAGCAAAACATATGATGAAGCAAGTACCTTGCTCTGAGGATTTAACAGGCTACGTCATCTACATGCACTATCCCAGGGCAACCGAGAGCATGTTAACTTCTCAAGCACAGTTCAGATAAAACCACACCAGAGGATCCCGGCATATGAGGAACAGCTGAGAGAACTGGGGGTGTTTAGCCTGGAGAAGAGGAGGCTGAGGGGAGACCTCATTGCTCTCTNTGCTAAGGGACATGGTTTAGTGATTGATGGGAATGGTTGGACTCGATGATCCGGTGGGTCTCTTCCAACCTGGTTATTCTATGATCTTGTGGAGAGGGAGCTTTCCTGTTTACTGCCACTGCAGAATCAGCGGGTGAGCAAAATGCACAAGCTGAAAAAAAAAATGACAACACAGCCAGAGCTGGGCTCCTTAGATACCATATCAAGAAGGTCTGTAAGAACACAGCAAATGTATTTATATAGGTCTAGTGCACAAGGGTTAACTTAACAAATTAGGAACTAATGTCTAATTACAGTGTTTTTCATCTAGAATTTGACAGAAGTCTTCTACCTTTCATGGTATAAGCTGTAGGTCTTGGAAACCATGGGAAAAGGAGAAGGAAGAGGAGATAGACAATCAAGTCCATTGTATACAGTGATATAGGTCTGAAATAAGATATGACTTGAACTGAGATGGATGATGGAATTAAAATAATCCCTGCATCTATTCAGCAATGCTGAAATACTAATTTTGTTTCTTCAGATACAAAACAAACAAAACGACAGTTTAAAACAGCCCAAGAATTGGCATGTTTTGTAACACAACAAATTTTTATTGCTAACTTTTCTTTCAAGGTGTGCGTAAAGAGTTTGGATTCTAAACGAAACAGAGAAGCACGTGGCTCCGCTACCTCTTCAGTGCAGTATTCAAAGCTAATAATGCAGTTACAGGGTGCTAGTTTCAATTATTGATAAGCTGTGCCAAAAAAAGCAACATTTGTATATTAGGTCATATGTTCAAGTTGTCCAATTGTTTCATGTACTATTATTTGCAGAGTTTACTGAGTTAGTTTTTTCTTTAAGTGCAAAGAACAACCAAGGGCATATAGTACAGAATATTCTTCAAAATGAGTTTCCAAAAATAATAAACACAGGAAAACAAGGTCATAGCAGATAATTAAAATCCAAGCTATTAGAATTTAAGGTAATTCTGTGAAATTTATTGTAACAGAACGATGGAAAAAATTATCCTTCTTTTCCGGGGGAGGTTTCCATGCCAAGCTGGACACACTTACAAGAAATGTATGAATGCTAAAGTTCCAGCGGGATAAATGAAGTTATATATGATATACTAAGAATTTAACCATGTCTGGTTTATGAGCAAGGCTGTTCTAAGGAGAAGAAATCCCTCATGAAAAGGAAATCCAACTGCTGATGAAGGGAAGGTGCAACCAGTGTCCCTGTGCCAACAGAGTGACATTTTTACAGCAACCTTCCTTTCCAAGCATCATCATTCTCTCCTCGTTTTTCTCTGAAGTTGTTATCTAGAAGTAAATTCTCCTGAAGAAAACAACATCTTCCAAGATTCTGACAAATAAATAAGTTAGAGAGCACTGGAGAGTTTCTGAGGCTGCCCTGCATCAACCTCTCTCTCCTCCCAGACTCACCTAGTTCTTTTGTTTGGACCATGCCTTATCTTTCCATGCACCACTGGGGTTTTCCTTAAGCAAACGCAGCTCCTAAAAATCATATTTCTGATTTTTTTTCTTCTCATCTCTAGTAACATGGTTCAGTTTCAGACCTTCTACGTTGAACTTTGTGTGATTACTTTAGGAATCAATTTTGCCCTCTCTTCCCATCACCTTGCTGCATTATTCTAGCTGTGAATGAATTGTCTTACCTTCTAGCAAGGCAGAGGCCAAAACAATTTTGAAAAGTCAACCCAGAAGCTAAATTATTCTCCGTGGTTGTCATTTCACTTCTGTGGTTGGTGTGGCAAACTGCGAGACTTCCACAAAATGTGGGCTAGCGACAATTGTTCACATTGCTTAAAAGGATTGGAGCAACCTTACAGTGAGTTGATTCTGTTTTCTCCCCCTTTAATTTTCACGAGTGGAAAGCACAAATTGCATTAATCAACTGCTTTGCAGATGCTTTTAATGCATACATTCCTCATCATCAAACCACAGGCAGGGATTTGTTTCCCGTCCAATAATCCTCATTTTCTCTGAAATGGGAACTATCGATCCCTCACATTTCACTTTAATACTGAGTCTTTATTGTTGAACAAGTATTCTGAAATGTAGCTGTCAGGTTGGTTTTTTTCAGAATTAGAGTTTCTTTGCTTGGTTTCTTTAATAACGAGTCAGAACAGTAGCGTTCTTCGAATTTCAAATAAAGTTCTGAATTTTCTTTTTTTCCATTAATATTCAAAATTCTAATTCTTGAGTTTAAGATGAATGCAGACAGACGTAACACATCCTTAAATGCTTAACAGGCCACTTGAAGGGACCTCGAAGAAAATTCTAAGCAGCAACCCAAGCACCACAGAGGCCACGTACAGCTGCCTGGATTATCCATCAGGAATTTAATTCTAGACAAAGGCACTGATGGGAGGGCACAAGTGTTTGGACTGAGCCAGAAAACAGCTGCCTACGAGCATGATTATGTCCCAAAATTAACTCAAATGCTTTTGATGAACAGCTCTGGTATTAAACGCTCCAACTTTCCCACCTCTTCAACCCATATCACTGTGTCCACTTCAGCCGAGCGGAAAATGGAAATGAAGAATAGCAGAGAGGTACTTTGGCATAGTGCTTCACCCGAGTTTTATCCTGAGCAATATTCAGAGTGGGATTAACTAACAAGGCAGAGCACAAAGAAGTTGATGGAGTAATACCGGTAAGCGTCGCCTCGCTCAGCAAATCCTCTTTCTGTCATATTAATTATTTACCGGAGCCACTTACTCCTTGAACTGTGAAAGCTGAAATCTATCTGTTCATTTGCCTTTTAATCTTTGGCTAATGATTTTGTAGCAGATAATCCAACAGAGAGTAAGTACTCGGTGGGTCTGGGATTTTTGTTACCAAATTTATCTGTGAAGGAACTCTGAGAACAGAGAGGTCTTTACACTAATTTGGGAAAAAAAAGAAAAAAAAGCAATTACAAGCTGTTTTGAGGCTGGTACTTGAATGTAGTCTCCTTTTACGTTATTGTTAGCTTTAAAGGAAATTAATCACAGGGTGAAGCAGAGCTCCCATCCCAGACCAGCCAGAATGCTGTAACATGTTTGTGCTAGTCGGCAAATGGATGCGTACGTTCAGCTGAAATAGTGCAGGGAGCTGGACTGTACCCTGAGTCACCTCGACTCCCGGGGCTCCCTCCAGCCATGGGCAGCTGTGTGCTGCTCCCACACTGGAATGGGAACTAGTTCAGGGATTGGTGCCTTAATTACACACTCTTTCCAAAGGGAGTTTCTCTCTGTGGAGCATCAGTCCTGCTGAGGAACAAGTCTGGAGTTCTTAGTGTGAGAGACTTGAATAAGAAACAACACTCTGCAAGCTACATGCACTCATCTGCTCTCATATTTTATCTCCAAGTTATTTCTATTCTCAGTAGAATATAATTCAGTCCTACAAACCCCTCTGTGACACGTGAAGGCTGAATGATGGTTAACATTCTATTCTGAACCTAAATACTTGTGGGAAGCACCACAGACATCTTCTCTGGCACTGGGTACCAAAAGAATTATTCCGTAATGGCAGCGTAGGTAAATGTCATCAGCAAAGATGAATAACGCTCATCAGAACTTCCTTTGCTGTCCAGGGACAAATGTCACTTAAGAGGTGGCTTACATCATTGCAAGGAAAAGCTCATTTTAAAACAAAGTCTCTTGTATCATATAAACAAAGAAATTCTTAAAGGGATAAGATGTCATAACCCAAAATACAAATGTATGCCCTTTCCTATAGAGCGGTTTCTAGCAAGTAGCAGGAACTAGTGAGCTGTTCTGCCCTGCTTTTCTTTGCTGTCCTCCCCGTGTAGTGGGGCTGCTGTAGCCGTGCTTACCCCGTGTACAAAACCTTTCAAATATCATCATAAATTCTATTCTATCCAGGAGCCAACGCAAGCTAACACATGTACAGTATTTGGTAGAGAGGACAGTAGAGTATTTGCAGGACAGAGCTTTTAACCAAAGCAGGGTGCTGGCTGAACTCCAGGACGTCCAGTTGTTCTTTGCGTATTACACTGAACGTACAGTTTTATCCTCAAAATGGTACATCTGAATAAGGCTTTGCTGGTTCGAGCAAAACACTTTGCTCAGTTCTTACTCGTTTTTTCCAAAAGGTTGTGCGATCTTTTCAGACACTGATTCAGAAATGAGTGTTCACGTCCTACGGGTTTAATTGGTCACATGGACCAAACAGCATGCTTATGGTGAAATACAGAGTTTCTTGCAGCTGGCTTGAGCCTTCTCCTTCAGAAAGATGTTGAGGCTCTGGAGNCCCAGGGAGGTGGTTGATTCACCTTCCCTGGAGGTGTTTAAGGCACAGGTGGATGAGGTGCTGAGGGACATGGTTTAGTGTTTGATAGGAATGGTTGGACTCGATGATCCAATGGGTCTCATCCAACCTGGTGATTCTATGATTCTATGAAAGGCAACTCCTGTTGCTCTGGGACGCAATATAGTGAGAGTCACAGAACTGGAAGGACGATCGCTGGGAACTGCATGTTTCACAGGGAACATGGTACATCAGAAGGTGTGTAGGAGGTCCTGAGCTTTTCCACTTGCCTGCCCCTACCCACACTGGACAGTACTGTCTATGAATTACTTATCGCTCCTGGATCCAAGCCAGTGTTATTTCAGCATTGCTCGCCTAGTTATTTGTTTCTGCCTGGGAGCGCTATCTCAGTGTACGTATGAAACCAAATGGGTTTGTTTTTTCCTACCTTGGTTGATAAGAGCCAACAGATGTCAGTGCAGGCTGAATAACAAGGGGCCGTGTTGATGCTCAGGGCTCTGCTTCTGCAGAAACATCACTCAGAGGGAGTTTCACCATCAGACAACTGAGAGGGGGGGAGAATGGCACAGAGAACCGTATCGGTGTGTTACAGGAGGCTGGAGAGGCTCTCACAGCTAAAAATACCTGCCCGAGTATCTTTAAAAAAATATTTGAGAGTCCTTATAAACACGCAGACCTTTGTTGACGGAACAAGACTGCTCATTTATGCTCTGTGTTATCCTTGAAAACCTGCTGTTTGAGTCCCACGATGACCCTGTCTTGCTAGAGGTGCCACAATGAGCTCCACAACAAACGTGGCACTTTATCTGCTGGAGAGGGATGGAGGGGAAGCAGGAAGTATCTGCACGCTGGAGGAAAAGCAGTTTAGAAATGGAAATACGCTGCTTTATCAAACCCTCGCTTTGCTGTTTTAACAAGTACAATCCCAGTGGCTCTCTAGCCCAGCTTGGGACACCTTTTACATGGCAGTTTAGAATCATAGAATCACCAGGTTGGAAGAGATACACTAGATTATCGAGTCCAACTGTTCCTATCAAACACTAAACCATGTTCCTCAGCACCTCGTCTACCCGTCGCTTAAACCCCTCCAGGGAAGGTGAATCAATCCCCTCTCTGGGAAGCCTGTTCCAGTGCCCAGTGACCCTTTCTGTGAAGAATTCTTTTCCTACTGTCCAGCCTAAATCTCGCCTGCTGGAGCTTGAGGCTGTTCCCTCTTGTCCTGTCCCCTGTCCCTTGGGAGAAGAGTCCAGCTCCCTCTTCTCCACAACCTCCTTGCAGGTAGTTGTAGAGAGCAATGAGGTCTCCCCTCAGCCTCCTCTTCTCCAGGCTAAACAACCCCAGGTTGTTAATACTAGGTATGTGTACAAAACCCAGTGAAATCAGTGGAATTGGGCACATCACCTGGCTGAGTGATCTCTGAATGGAAGGAATTTTACAATGTACTTTTTTTTCCCACCTGAAGCAGTAAATATTTTTTCTGGTGACAGTTCCATGACCCAGAGAGCCACCATGGGAAACCTCACACATGGTCTTCAACGGGTAAAAATTAAAAAGGGAAAATATTTTGGTATTTCTGAAGGAAAACTAGGGCACGATGCTGAAAATGAACTAGGTGTCCGTAAGGATAGTCACGGGTAATCATAGAATCACCAGGTTGGAAGAGACCCATCGGATCATCGAGTCCAACTATTCCTATCAAACACTAAACCATGTCCCTCAGGACCTCATCTACTCGTGCCTTAAACACCTCCAGGGAAGGTGAATCAACCACCTCCCTGGGTAGCCTATTCCAATGCCTAATGACCCTTTCCGTAAAAAACTTCCTCTTAATCTCTAGCGGTGATCTCCCCTGGCAGAGCTCGAAGGTCTTCCAAGTAACCAAAGCAAGACAGATTGATCTTAAACTTATCTTGCTATAGACTGCACAAGCAGGAAAACTCTGCTTGTCTACCTACAGAGCCAGGGGAACAAATTCAAAGGCTGAGTGCTGCTTTCTAGTTTCACATTTTACCTTTTGGTTGGTTTTGTTTTCTCTTCAGTTCATAGCTGTAAGAGTTTGTCTTTCCCTTTGCAGGTAGAACATGGACAGAGCCCCACAACACAGCATCCTTCACCAAACTGTGCTGGTTTAAAGTACAACCTTCCCCTTGTTCCAGTGCCTCTCCAAAAAGCACAGGAAGAAAACTGCTATTAATAAACCTCTAGGCTGACCTTTAAATTTTCTTGGTGCATTACGTTTGCAGGGGTGTGTTCATCAGAAGGACGAACTCTCAGTCCCAGAGGAGAAGGCATTGCAGCAGTGGAGGCAGAGTGAGCTGTGGGCATCTTGAGCCTGATGTAAAAAGGATTCATTCCTGCAACACGCAGCAACTGTGGCTGAAGTTCGGGCTCATAGCGATGTGTAAAGTGAATTTACTGGCTGCATAATGATTTCATTTGTACACTTATTAACTAATGTAAGATCCAGGCAGCAGGGTATTGGTTAGATACCTTGATTGGCACATAGGCAACACAATAAATGGGAAGAAGGAGAAGTTCTCTCCCTTTGCTCAGGTGATGTCTTTCTCCAGAAGACTCGCTGACTTTCCACCGCGTAACTTGCAGAAGTGAAAAGGCAGGAATCAGGCCATCAGTTGCCAGAAAGCAAGTCAAACAGAAATAAAGTTGTTGAAATAACTAACATCCTTCGTAGGAGGGACACACACACACAGAGTGTCTCCTTACAGAATGGGTGCAAGTCTTTCCAGGCGTGTTCCCACTGTGAGGCATTTGCTCATGTCTCTGCCCGAGCCCAAAATCACAGACCATTTAAACACATTTCCTGAATTTTGTTCTGGCATTGCTGATTGTTCCTGGAATCACTCTGAGAACAGGATGCCAAGGAGCCAGTTTGCAAAGAAGCGCGAGCCCTCTCCTTCAGGACAGGGTCCAGGAGGAGCCCCACCAAAACGCCACCGCTGCCTGGCAGGAGCACAGCCCCAGTTCTGTGCCAGCACAAAGCCAAACTGGTTGATTTAAGGCCAAATCCCAAGACTGGGATAACAGAAGGTACAATAAAGAGCTGGTCAGCTCACCTGGTTAGCAGCGACCTCCATGGGCAGCTTGGCCATCCCTGCAGGGCAGCTACTGTCCCACCAAAGCTGTCCTGATTCAGCAAGAGAAATACTCAAAGGTGTCATATAGGTTTTGACTTGCTCAGCCTCCTGAATGGTGGGAGAGAGAAGAGAAGAGGGAAGAGGGAAGAGAGGGTCACTGAGCCCTCTTCACAGATCTGTCCTTCTACTGACACTGACTCGCAGAAGATTTCGAAAAAGAAATTTGCATCAAGAAGGCATCTAACTTGTGAGCAAGCACTGTGAAAGGAGAAACTGAGGTTTCAGTGAGAACTGCACAGGCTATTTGCAGAAGATTGGTTATGGCACAGAGAGCTGGTTGGAAAGCTCTGACTCCAGAGGGCAGGATGCGTGGCCAGGCCCCAGAGAGGATTAGTCATAAGTGAATGTTCGGAGCTGGCCGGAGATGAGTATAAAATACAGTATGACAAAGTTGGCAGCACTTTGCCTGGAGCACCATGCCAGAGAGGGGATGTTACCCCAGCTGGCATCGTCACCTAAGCCCAGTAAACTGACAGTAAACAAAGAGGTAAAATGTCTTGTGAAGAAGCAGCTGTGGTGCCTCCAGAAGAGAGAGAGAGAGCAAGCTCCACCACTAACTTCTCCACTGGGTGATGGTGTTGATAGAAAATAATGAGGCCACTAACAAACACGAGTGTGTGTGGCAGGATGTGAAGAAAAACTGGAGTGTGAAAATGGAGCAGGTCTCAGTGTCACATCCTTATTTCCAGTGGGATGAGGTGTCATGGTGGAGGAGCTCAGCTGCAGTGATCCAAACGGACCTGAGCTCTTTCTGCCCGCTGCAGCATCCCCACGTCCCAGAGGCTCAGGTGCCACCTCAGCTCCCAGCCTGCACCTATGGCTGGGGTGAGACCCTCACTGAGGCCAGGGTGAAACATCAAACCAGGGCGATCCAGGCTGGTTTAGCGGGTTGGAAGTGGGAATGATGCTGACCGGCACCTCTCCTGGCCCCGACCCGTGCTGTGCCCACAGGGATGTGCTGCCCAGCGATCTCCCCATGGGGCAGGGATGCAGCGGGGACACCGACTCCTGTGGGGCAAAAGCCTGATTGGCATCAGGATGAGAGATCAAACCAGTTATACTGCTGCTGGTTTAGAGGGGTTACAACTGGGAAGAGCCGCCTGGCATCTCTCCTGGCCCCGACCCGTGCTGTGCCTGCAGGGATGTGCTGCCTGGTGATGTCCCCATGGGGCAGGGATGCAGCAGGGACACTGAACCCTTCACCCTGTGTGGGGTGAGAGCCTCATCGAGGCCAGGGTGAGACATCAAACCAACACAACCCAGGCTGGTTTAGTGGGTTGGAACTGGGAAGAGCCGCCTGGCATCTCTCCTGGCCCCGACCCGTGCTGTGCCCGCAGGGATGCGCTGCCCGGTGATGTCCCCACGGGGCAGGGATGCAGCGGGGGCACCAACCCCTTTGGGGCGAGAGCCTCATCGAAGCCAGGGCGAGAGATCAAACCAGCGCGACCCAGGCGGGTTTAGCGGGCTGGAAGAGGGAACGATGCCGATTGGCGTCTCCCCCGGCCCCGACTCGTGCCGTGCCCGCAGGGCT
>WAAB01018202.1:32636-84384 GCA_013389865.1 Piaya cayana
GGCCGGCGAGGGGCGGCGGCTGCGGGGGGGTGGGGGGGGGGCAGGGCCGGGAGAGCGCACGTGGGAGCGGCCGGTGGCGGGTGGGGCGGGGGGAGAGCGGGAGGACAGGTATCAGCGCGGAAGGATGCGCTTGGGGTACCCGGGGTGGAGGATGCTCTCGGGGTACCGGAGCTCGGCCGGTACGCGGGATTCAGGATGCTCTCGGGGTACCTGGGGTGGAGGATGCGCTCGGGGCACCCGGGCTCGGCCGGTACCCGGGAATGGAGGATGCTCTTGGGGCACCCGGGGGTGAAGGATGTGCTCGGGGCACTGGGCTCGGTCGGTACCCGGGGTGGAGGATGCTTTTGGGGTACCCGGGGATGGAGGATGCTTTGGGGTACTGGGCTCGGCCGGTACCCGGGGATAGAGGATGCTCTTGGGGCACCTGGACTGGAGGATGCGCTCGGGGTACCGGGGCTCGGCCGGTACCCGGGATGGAGGATGCTCTCAGGGTACCTGGGGTGGAGGATGCGCTTAGGATACTCGCTTTCGGGGTACCCGGGCTCGGTCGGTACCCGGGATGGAGGATGCTCTCGGGGTACTGGGCGCGGCCGGTACCGGGGAGGGAAGATGCTCTCAGGGTACCTGGGGTGGAGGATGCGCTTAGGAGACTCGCTTTCGGGGTACCCGGGCTCAGGCAGTAACCGGGATCGAGGATGCTCTTGGGGTACCCGGGGGTGAAGGATGCGCTCGGAGTACTGGGCTTGGCCGGTACCTGAGGTGGAGGATGCTCTCAGGGTACCCGTGCTCGGCCGGTACCGGGGGTGTAGGGGGTGCTCGGTGGGAGCGGTCCCACCGCGGGGAGATGCTCTCGGCTCTCGAGGCGGGGCTGCCGGTGCGGCTGTCGCGTTGGCAGGAGCTCGCAGCCGGCCCGAGGGATGCGACAGCCCTGCTCGCCGCCCTTAACGATGCTCGCTCGGTGCCCGCAGAGGTGCAGCCCTCGCTCAGCTGCCTGCTGGGACCGCAGCACAAGGAGAGTTCTTGAAGCTGCTGCAGTTTTCCACTCCACGTGGCTGTCGCTTCTCACCAGCATCCCCACCGGTGTCGCCTCCGTCTGTGGGGCTGAGGCTGGTTCCTCTGGGCTCGGGCACCAGCTTTCCACACGGCAGCATCCCTGGGCTGTGCAGGCTCCCTGGCACTGGGCTCCCTTCCCTCTGGAGAGGCACCTGCTCTTTACCTGCGTGTGTTGGGTGATGTCCGAGCTTGTCTGTTACGTGACCCTAAGCCAAAGGGTGATAGAAAACCTTGGAGTGCCCTTCAGGTGAGCCTAAGCAGTTTGGAAATGCTTCTGCTCCTCCTTCTCCCAGCACCGCTGCAGGTGGAGCTCAGGTTATCCCGCGCGAGTGTGTTGGTGAACTCCGATCATCTTGGAATAATAGAATTTTCAAATATCTGCAAATAACTTAAGAGCCTTTCTAACTCCTGAGGCAGGTGCGGTACCGCGTGTGGTAAAAGGCAAGATTTGCTCCCGATCTTTTTGATACCTGCGTGTAGCTGGTAACAGAGGAGCTGAACTTTAAGGAGCTTTTGAACCTCAAAACTTTAGGAGCTTTAGCACCTGAAGGTGCTGAGGGACGTGGGTTAGTGTTTGATTGAAATGGTTGGACTCGATGATCCGGTGGGTCTCTTCCAATCTGGTTGTTCTATGATTCTAAAACAATATTGGACACAGTTTTCTTAGTGGTAGAAGTTTTTATTCTAGAAGTGCAGCTTCTTTTGATGTGGTTGCAGCTTGTGGTGTAAGCCTGTTCATAAAGATGTGCTCTCCTCTCACGAGAAGAGGGTTGAGCAATGCTCATGTGACAACTAAAGCTTGGATGCTGTGGCTGTAGTGGCAAGAAATCACACCTTGAGCCAACGTGGGTTTCCTTTCAAGCACAGGCAATGCTGTCGGTGTTTTTCAGTTTGGTGGCTTGGGGTTTTTTTAACGTATTTTGACTTTGTGCTGTAGCGAAAAGGTGCTTGGAGAGGAGCAGTGAGAATTGGTTTTTCTTCATAGATTAACTAGGAAAAACCCCACAGATGGGCTAATGGTCATTGGGTACTGGAACAGCTGCCCAGGGACGGGGTTGAGTCACCTTCCCTGGAGAGGTTTGAGATGCTGAGGGACCTGGGTTAGTGTTTGATAGGAATGGTTGGACTCGATGATCCGATGGGTCTCTTCCAACCTGGTGATTCTATGATTCTATGATTCTAATTGATGTTATGCTGCAATCATAGTCCTACAGGCTATCTGATAGGCTTCTATATTTGCAGCAGGCAAGATTTCAGTTGCCTCATTTTTAATCTTGCATCTAATATGTTGTTCCACAGAACTGGGTTTTTTTGGGGTTTTTTTTTCAGGAATGACATAAAACATGAAGTGGATCAAACAATGTATCATAGCGGTTTAAAAGTGTCTACGGCGAAGCCAACAGAGGAGACATTCTTTGTCAAAGTACTGATTTATAACTCTGATGGATATGAGTCAGTGGTAGTGCTGGCAGCCGTTTATTATATTTCAGCCTGGGCTTGAATAGCAGGAAGTCCCTTTTTGGTCCTCTTGTAAATCTTGGGATGGCCAAGAGACCCATTTCCCTGCTGGTTGCACAGGGACTGTCAGTTTTCCAGTTAGCTTCCTTCCCTTGCTGCTTCTCCTCTGCATCCCGTTCTTGCTGGTACTTTGTGCATTTTCTATTTCTAAACCGGAGTTGAGAAGTTTGGAGCTGTTTGGTTGTACTTTGTGTACACCTGCAGGTGTTGCTGCGACAGCTGAGTGCCTCCGTGCTGAGGCTTTGCCTAGATGCTTACAGGTTGTGTGTGCAAAAAATGAGGGGCTGTAATATTGAGTGTGAGCTGGGATTTAAAGCTGCAATGGAGCCTTCCTCCAAGGGCTGGAGTTGGGTAGAAAAGACTGAAGAAGTGCAGGGCCAGAGATGTCCCCTCACTTGGGGCTGGAGGCTCAATGGCAAACGCTGCAATAGGTACTCAGCGGTTTATTCTTGTGCTTCCAGCTTTTTAGGCTGATGTGCTCCTGTGGGAGAACATCACTGCCATGGACAGTACAGGACGCTGCAGGTGGCTGCTCTTCCTTTGAAAGGAAGAGAACTAATTGAAAACTGCATGGATGCTTTGAGTCTTCTCTGTCCCCAAGACTAAATTATTTTAAAGTTATGCATTAGCACATGAACTTCCAGTGGAGTGTTTCCTCCTATCAGTGTGTTTTGAGGTTGTAGTGTGTGTAATCCACCTTGCAGCTCAAGTCTGTTCCTTACTGTTATTCAGATTATTAATGTCTTAAGCGACTGATGCTTATGTTCCCATGTTGTGTTTCCTTTTTTTTTTTTTTGGAAGGAAAGCTTCTCACTTTATTGGTGTGCACGGGTGCAGTTACTCAGTGGACATTTGTATCTCCTGTGACTTAATTTTTGCATTTTTTTTTTAAAATAATTTTTTCCAATCCTTTTTCATTATCACAGCTGTATCAGCTAAATTCCTAATTACTGAAACCCCTCTTAATTTCAGTAGGGCAAAGATCTTCCATGCACTCTATTTTTGAAGAAATAATTTGATTTTTGTACTTTTTGTACTAGGAGACTAGCTTTTTGCTTTGTTTGGTTATTTTGTGGAAGGAAAATGGACAATCAAGTGTAATCTCACTGGGTTTTGTTTACTGTACTGTACAAGTCACAACTTCAAGATTACAGTCATTGTTTTGCTGGCAATGCAGCGAGTTCAGGGTTACCCCTGGGTGATTTTCTGTGTGAGGGGGTTGGTTTGAGAACAATCTTGGCTCTAAAATTGAAAAAGGATTTTATTGGGAAAAGGATTTTAAACTTTTCCATAAAACAGCTCCATTCTGCATCTGCCCTGTCATTGATGAGAGCAATGTGGGTCTTCTGTCTTTTTTAAAAAAATACTTTGAAGTATAATTCAACTTAAATTCCATTTTTATCTTACAAATAATACTGTATGAAACCAAAGAATTGTAGTCCTGTCTGAGGGGTTTCAATGCTTTTGATCAGTTCATATTTTCCAACTCAACCCTACTCTGTCTGAAGCTGTTATTCAGCTCTCCTGGTGTATATGTTGCTTTACCATGACCTTCCTCCTCCTCTGTGATTGGATTTATTGAGGGACAGTGGACTTGGGCTGGTCTCCCCTTGGTGCTTCACCAGGTTTTTTTGTGCTTAGTGCTTTCACCCTCTCAGGCTCAGCTCTTACCTGTGTAAAAAGTACTTGTTGCTCATTCTCATATTGAAAATAAAATGTGGAGATCAGTGTATAGACGTATGCGCTTATCTTACGTATTTATATTAAACTACAATATAGTAAATAACGGCCATTCTGAATCTGACCTACATCAGCGCGTAAGTCAAAATGTTTCTAACAGAAATATTTATATTGGTACAACTATGAGTACAGGGCATGCAAATTTGAAGTTTTTATGGGGGGAATATATTACGTAGGAAGAAAAACGTACTTTAAAAAGCGAGGAAATATCAGCGTGAAGACTAACCACAGCCACCCTCTGTGTGTGTGTGCTGCATGGCAAGCCCCTCCGTGCCATATAATTAAAGACTGTCTTGTATGGTTTACATTGTATTTTTTTTCCACAGGGCTTGTGCTCCATTCAGGGCACAAGATGGATGTTGTGCAGTGAATGAGCAGCTATTCAATATTCTTATCCTCCTCATACAATGTGTCACCCTGTGCCCTATTTACCACACACCATCCATACCCCTGCGCTGAATAAAGAACTGTTGAACTGCTCGCGGGCTTTTCTGGAGTAACGATCACTGCAGGGGCTGAACGCTTCAGAAGTGTCAGTGCACGGCACTGCTGTGAAGCGAGGTGGCACCGCTCTTCTGTGGCTGCTGGAGAGGGGAATTCTACCATAGCAAGAAGAAAGCCAACATTGGCCAAAGCTACAACTGATTTTAAATGCCTGGTCTTTGCCTAACACGAATTTTTCTCCATAGCACTCAGCTTTTTTGTGTTCAGAGTGTGGGCCTTATGCTTGTGAACTCTCGATGCTTTTGCAAGGTGAGCTTTTGGTGCTCTGAAATGCAACTCGGGGAGCAAGAAGCACAGGTGGAAGCTCAGTTGGCCATAGCATCTCTGCAGCAGAATGAGGTTGATCTGGTTCTCCAGGGCAGCATTTAATCCCACAATATATCCTTTTTCTTGTGATGATTCCCTGTCTTGCTTGCTTACAGTGAGGTGGTTACCCTGACTCTACTTCTCTAGAGGACTTGGGTGGGTGGGGAGGGGAAGACACCCAGTTCAAGACAGGCACGTGTTCAAGCATTTGATGAAATTCCATCTCATTCACTTACAAAAGATTCAATTTTTTGTGCCTCATGTATTGTGAGCTAGAAGAGGGCAGAAAAAGCATATGATACTTAATTAGAAGATTGCGTAAAAGACATAGGGTGCTGGTTTTGACTCTTCCTTTTTTGCTGTTTGTTCCATCTCTGTTATTCTGAAGGAAAGTAGCAGCTTTTCCTTTCCTCCTGTAGAAAGGAGAGCTGTGGCACCTATTGGCATCTCAAATAGTGAGTGAAAACACTTTGCTTCTCGCCTGAAAGAAGTTGAGACTTACCTGGCATGCAAGTTGACTGGAGCCAGAAGTTGATTATTAGGGGAGCTGCATCCTATGAAGTTTTAATTCAGGAATGGGAAGAGGATGAGGAAGAGGGTTTTCAGGTGTGAATGAGTAGCCTGGCTTGAAAGGAACAGTCAGACTTGTCCAAATCTACTTATAGCCTCTGGTTACAAAGAGTTTACCTGCTGAGTACAATATCAATTTGATGGTTTCATGTGAGTTGTTATATTTGTAACTAGTGGCTGGCACAGGGGGCTCCAACTGCTGTGGTTTAGGTGGAACAGAAGCTTGTGGCACTGTTGCTCAGTCAGCACCATCTGTTTCCAAAGAAGACAAAATGTCTCGATTGCCTCTGTGCAACTGCCAGCTCCTTTCTGCACTGGGACATCCTAAAGGGAACTGTCCCCTGTGCAAGGGCTTCTCTGGACCCAGCGGTGTCCTGGTTGGGAACGGCGGATGGAAAGGACCAGCAGTGAAGAAAGGGGAGGAAAGGACTGAGCCCAACCTGGTGCTGCTTAAAAGAAAAAAACACTTAGGAAATAAATAAAATTTTAAAACAGATCAGGAAGAGAAGAGAGATGAGATGAAGTGCCTTAATGTTATTTATAGTACCAAGTTTACTACTGTAATAAAGCAGAAGCAAACTCCTTCTGTGCTAGTCGTGAGGCACTTGTGAAGCTTTTTGGAGCTGCCTACAGAAACCTGGTTCAAATTCTCTCATGTTTCTCAGCATTTATCTCCAGTGTACGGGTTGGAGCTGTGTTTGTGTTGCTGTGTGCTGCCTCAAAGAGCAGGACTGGTGGGTGGCTGAAGGTGGAGTATCTGGGCTGTAGAGGAATTTTGTCTTCCTTCCTTGAGTTGGGTGCAGACACTGCAATCAGGCTTAGGGAAGTAGCTTCCAGCTATAACCACTCTGTTTTTTGTACCTGATGTGTTCCAGCTATTTTTTTCTATTAGAAGAATCTAATAATTCCCTATTAACTTGTTGCCTTCATATAGCTTCCATGGGAAGGAGGGATGAGACTCAGAAAAGAGATGTAGAACGCCATCCAACTTTGACTCCAATTCTTCCCCGGCTCCCTTAAATTTGGAAGTGTACTTGCTCCCAAATATGCATGAGTTCATTCAGTTTCCTTCTAATTGCTGTAATTAAGGAAAAGGCAAGGGGAAAAAAAGCTTGGCAATACCCTGGAGTGAGGACAACTCAGATGTTTGTCATGTGAAAGCCAGGTTACCAGGCATATAAATGCTTAATACTAGATAGTTGGACCTGAAGGGTGTGTCTCAAGGGAATTTGAACTCCATAGCTTCTTCTCATTGTTTCTGTGGTAAATGAAGCATTTGAGGAACAAACCACTGTAGGCTTTATAAATAGCTCAGCTGAAGTTTTCTTTACTTCCTCTTACGTGTTCCTTCTGCAAAGAAAATTCTTAGTATCTCAGCAGGGTTTTAGGAGGTCTGCATGTTGCTAAAAGGGAGGGGAAAAAAAAGATTAATGTTCTCTGCATGGAAGAGCGTGGGGTGGGTGGGGAGGCAGAGGGTGTTAAGCAGATGTTAGAAAGCCACTACTGGTTATTTTTTTATCTGCTAAAAGAAGTGGATGCTGAGGAGGATGGGTCCGTTCCTAACAAGGACTAAGATGCTGTTTTAAAATCTACAGTCTTGCTCTATTTAGCCACTTTAGTCTCTGCCTCTGTGTGTTGGGAGGGGGAGTGCTGGAATTCCTGGGAAAACCCAGATAAATTCTGATTCAAATTGGAGGAAGAGTTGTAGGGAGAGTGGGGTCCTCCAACTGAAAGACTTTGTCTTTTCCTCATCCTAAGCACAATTAAATCTTCTTGCAGAGAGGGATTTGTGTATTAAAATCACAGACAAACCTGATACAGACCCTGCTGTGGCTCCATCCCAGAGAGCTGAGCTTGGCACTGGGCTGTCAGTGCATTTAGCGCTATTTTCAGCAACCAAATCCACAGGCTTCTGCCCCAGCACAGCTTCACACGGGTTTGTTTGTGCACAGCAATGCTGCCGCGACTTTGTGACTTTGACCTCAAGGAAACATATCGGGTTCAGTGGAAAAACAAATGAACGGAGGCGCCAACCCCTCGCCCATCCCTGTGCGAGGATGGCATTTATCACAGCACCAGGGAAAAGAGCTGTGGGAGCCGCTCGTCAAATTGTCCCTGGCAGCTTCCCTGGTCAGCCCAAGGTGATTTGGCTGTAAGGTGGAATTCTGCCAATATGACTGGAAAAGTGGGTTTATGTGGGTTTTCATGGAAGAGGCTTTCGTTTTAAAGCACAATTTCAGATGTGACCGGAGAGCTTTCTGAGCTCTTGATGGATCCTCCTGCCCTGGGCTTTCTGGTGCTAATCCCACCCCTGCATCTCTATCAGTTATTGCATCTGCACCTGCTACAGACTTCCTCAGCATTAAATTACAGGAACACTAACCCCAAATCAGTTACCCAGGGAAGCTGTGGCTGCCCCATCCCTGGAGGGAGGTGTTCAGCACTAGGTTGGATGGGGTGTGGAGCAGTCTGGTCTGGTTGGAGGTGTCCCTGCCCATGGCAGGAGGTTGGAACCGGATAATCTTTAAGGTCCCTTCCAACCCAAACTATTCTGTGATTCTAAGTAAGTGAGTAGTAGCCACAAGTTTAATTTCAGTGTATGGGTGAGTGCCCTAACTGATGCCTGTGCTACAACCCCTCAGGTGCCATCACCAAGGAAGACGTGCTTAGTGTTACTCTGAGCTCCTTGCACTGTAAGGGACAATTCTGAGCATCAAACCAAGATGACCACTTCATTCCTCTCTGACTCTCCAGCAGTGCTTTATGGCAGCTTCACTGGGACACCAGCAACAGTGCAATCCCACTGCTTTACTTTCTCAGAATTCATGAGTTCTGCTGGCTTCTTGGTAGCGAAGAGTGGTTTGAGCTCATGTAGCCTGGAGCACAGAGAGCCCATGGTGGAACCCAGGAGCTGTTTTGCTTGTCTGTCCCTGAGCAGTGCCTGGTGGGTGGCTCCGGTCTCCCAGGCTGTGCAGGGTGAGGAGCTCAGGCTGCACCCCAGTCAGCAGCACCGACAGGGATGCTGCAGAAATGAGGAAAAAAAGGGCTTTGGAGGGTTTAGCATTCGTCCTCGGTGACACCCTTATCTTGCATTACACCACAACCTCTTCCTCTTCCCCTCCCCACCACCTACCAAACAAACTTTTTAGTTTGTGGGCTGTGTTTGTTTGGTTTCTCATTTTCCATGGTCGTTCTTTTATGCTGAAGTCTCAAGATTACTGCTTAGGCAGGAGGTTTTCTAGAGCACTGGGGGATTTGTGGGACTACAACTTTACAAGGGGAGGAAACGGAGACACTAAGGAGAAGGACAAGCTATTGTGAGCTGGAAATCTCTATTTGGATTTTGTTGTTTAGAAATACCAGTTAAAACTGCTTGGGAAAAAAATACTGCATAAGAACACTCTCACAGGGAATCCACAATTTGATAGACCACATTTTTCTGTGGTGATTACAAAAAAATATGTAATACCTTTTAGACTTTAAAAGCTGAAGGATATTTTCTCTGCTAAGCCCGATTCCTTAATACTACCTGTCCTCTCATATCTCTCAGCTTCTGTGAAGTTTTTATCTCTTGTTTGTAGCATTTTGCGGGTTTAAATGGCAAATGATGCAAGACTTGATTAGCAGATATTTCAGAAGGATATTAACCAGGAAAATATTCCTTGTTGTCTGTTTTTATCACAAAGCAAAAACTGAGATGAAATTTGAGTGGATAAAACGTGCATATATCCTTGTGTCCCAAAGTATGATGCGTGCTGCTATCGGAAAGTTGGAGAGGAGACCTCATTGCTCTCTACAACTACCTGAAAGGAGGTTGTGGAGAGGAGGGAGCTGGGCTCTTCTCCCAAGGGACAGGGGACAGGACAAGAGGGAATGGCCTCAAGCTCCACCAGGGGAGGTTCAGCCTGGACATCAGGAAAAATTTTTTCACAGAAAGGGTCATTGGGCACTGGTAGAGGCTGCCCAGGGAGGGGGTTGACTCACCTCCCCTGGAGGAGTTTAAGGGACGGATGGATGAGGTGCTGAGGGACATGGTTTAGTGTTTGATGGGAATGGTTGGACTCGATGATCCGGTGGGTCTCTTCTAACCTGGTGATTCTGTGATTCTATGATATGATTAGTGTGTATCTGTAGATAGATATATAAAAGATCTATATGATTAAACATGTAGACAAAATGTGTGAAATTTCATTCTTGGCCATTGGATCAAACGGAATTTGTCTTGCAAACTCCACAGCCGTCCTAGTGTTTTCAGTGGGATTATTCACATGAGTGAGGGCAGAGCCAGCCGTCCCCTCTCAGAGCCTGCGGGAACAGGGAGTCACCTGTATCCGATGTCCCCTTGGCAAGGGGGCAGGACTCCATCCCCCAGAGGAACGGTGACACACCAAGAAATTGTGCTTGATCTGCTTCTGTACAGAGCCAGCCAGGTTAGCCTGAGTATCACTATCGGGCCCAGACTAAAGTTTTACTGAATAAAGAAGTTTAAGAAAATATTAATTTGAAACTTTTCATGAAATAATTCTGGATTAGGTTTGAGAATCTGCTGCTCCTAGTAGAGGTCTCAGCAAAAACTAAATACTGCAGCGATATTTGCCGTTCAGGCTTATTTTGGGAGGGGGAATGAGGGAAGGCTCGATAAGTTATATACTTGACCGCACGTAGTTAAAAATATTATTTGGAATATAAACTTCCTTGTCTGAAGACCAGCTTTATGAACAAAGTTGAAAAGCACAAAAAGCAGTTCTCCTCCTGGCCTCCATAAGTATACCTTAACGCTGCTGAATCCTGGAAATTATGCAGGGCAGGCTTTTTAAATGTTGATCTTGACTTCTTGCCTGGGACCAAGTGTAAAGTCTTTCCAAGGAAATACTTAGAAGACTTGCAATGAAACCCAAAAACTGCTGCCAAAACCTTAGTTTTTAGAAAGGGAGTAGGGGGCCATCCAGACTGTTAAAAACTTCCAGTTGTTTGTAATTAAATCCACTTCTTCTGTGCACAATAAACATATACTTAGAAAAAAAGATCGTTTTACATAATACTTATGTGGTTTGCTGCTGCTCTTCAGCTGCTAAAAATCAAGCAGTAGGTTTGCTATTTTAGTCTGGAAAGGTTGCTGGGAGCTGGGAAGCCAGGGTTGATGCAGCTGTGCCACCGCAGTGGCACGTATCCACATATCCAGCGGTGACACACAAAGCAGGCCAGGGAATCCTTTTCTCATCGGGAACCATCTTTCCCACCTCTAACTAGATGGAGTTTGTTTTGGATTGACAGAGTTGGGAATGAAGAGGAGATAAAAATATCCTGTCCGCATGTCCCTCCTCGCCAGCAGCAACACCACTCCTGGCGTTGGGAGAAGCCGTGGGATTGCAGGAACTTCTCATCACGCTGCCTGCTTCTTGGAGGGCTGGCAGGAGACGGGACCGCTAAATCCTCACAGCTTTCTCCACCCTGAGGCTGGGCTGCCACAGTTCATTCAAGATTGTTTTAAGTCCCCTGCCATCATTCATCTGGAGGATGGGATGTGTGGGGTGAAAAAAACTGCAGGTCTTGCTGCTCCATTTCCCAGGAGATACCCCTTGNGTGAAACATTTTTTTCCTAATGTCCAGCCTAAATCTCCCCTGGCAGAACTTGAGGCCATTCCATCTCGTCCTGTCCCCTTCACTTGGGAGAAGAGCCCAGCTCCCTCCTCTCTACAACCTCCTTTCAGGTAGTTGTAGAGAGCAGTGAGGTCTCCCCTCAGCCTCCTCTTCTCCAGGCTAAACAGCCCCAGTCATTACTAGACAGGTTGCAGGAGCGTTCAGGTGCTGTCAAAGAAGAGATGCAAGGCATGGAAAGAGCAGAGAGGAGCAGCTGAGAGGTATTATCCAATAAGCGACATAAGAAAAAAATATGAAGCCTTGCAGAGCAGATTTGTTAGGATTTGAGATGAAAATCCCTGTTGCTTGCTGAGATTATCCCCCGGCATATGGCAGAGAGTGTAACAGAGATGTAGAATTAGCTGCTAATGATCTGGACACCTCTTGAAAACAGATGTTTGTAGTCCTGTGAAACCGCACGCCATTTAATTCAGCTGAAATCTGGATTTCTCAACAACAGGCTTGATGTGGTATCCAAATACTTAGTATTTTCATTTCCCACTGATCTCAGCCAGCACAGATCACCTCTTCCTTCGGAGCAGCAAGATGCAGTAATTGCATCTGAAATTGGAATTGAGAATCCACTGTTTAAGGCACCGAAGTCTCTGACCTCGGGATGTATGGGATGTATTTCCCCCTAAGTTCTCTGTACTTAAGCCTTACTTAAGCAATCTGTGCTGCTAACATTGTTGTTATGCTTTTATTTCTTTATGTGCAAAATGATGCTTTCTAAGGGCTCTTGATTTACTTGCCTCAATTTGTTTGTATTGGAAAGCATCCTCTTAGAGTTGGAAGTCTTTATTGTTCATGGGGGTAAAAGGTTTATGTTAACTATCAGTTCAGTTCAACTTCTTACCACCCCTTCCTTCATGTTAAGCTTCCTTTCGGACTTCATCTTTTACAGTAAAAACAAGACCTTAACTTCAACCTTTCTTTGTAAGTTAGATTCTTTTGACCTGGCGTCATCTTTGTTACAAAGCCTCACGTGCTGCAGCCCACGAATATTTGTCTCATGGTGCAATGAGCAGCACTGCAGACTCTGTTCCAGATGGGGTCATTTTTTCTCTAAATTAGCAACTGTCTTAATAGATATTTTCTGTGGTTTCCAAAATACGTGGTATTGCTAGAACGAAAATTTAACTCCACCGAGAGGTTTGCTGGGCCTCCAGAAACAGCTTTTTAAAAAAATCTATTTGCACAATCGAAACAAGGCTGCTCGCCTGCTGCATTTGCATTTTGAAGCTGCATCTTTAGAAATCAACTGCAAACATTAACATTCTCTGCTATATTTTTATTGCAGAATAGAATTTTCATACAGGCTTAGTGACATTAATATGAGGCTTAAACTGTGCAAGAATGTTTTGAAACAATTGAAACATTTAATTGCATCAGGAGTGGAAAGCCCAGTTCTCTCTTACTACACTCATAAGGTTCAGCCTGATGAATTTTTTTGTCATTTTAAAATAATAATTTAAGAATGCAGTTTTAATTTGGCTGGCTTGCTTCCAAAGTCCAACAGATTCATTTATTCACTTGAAATTTCCTTGGAGGGGTGACTAGGACTCTTGCACAAACGAGCTGTGCTGCAGGCTAGCAAGCGAAGTCCTTGGTGGTGGTTATAGAGACGAGAGTGGAGTCTCGGCCATTTGTTTCAGTTCTTCTTTGTCGCAGACAAATGTGGAAGATGCAGAGAATCAGGAAAAAAAAAAAATCCATCACGATAGGCTACAAGCCCTAGAGTCACAGGCACCGCTTAGAAATGTAAAGCCCTATGGGCAAAAATTAAAACAACCCAGGAAGTCCTGAAAATCAGAGTTTCCGAGAATGGCTGAGGAAGCGATCAAGGGAACGGGCTTTGACCTCTGGCAATAGCAGCAAAGTTGGTAGCTGAAATGAGAGAGAGGACCAGATGGAAAAACTGAGAACAAGAAACTCTGGGGACTTTTGGTGTTGGGTTTTTTTGGGAGGGTTTATTGGGTTGGTTTTTTTTGTTATAAACTGTTCTGGGTTTGGTTTTTTTTGTTAAAAACCAAACAAGCAAGCCAGCAAAGGCCTTTGGTAAAGACAAGTTGTGTAGTTCCACATACTCCTAAACCTGAACTTCATTAACAATTTTTAAAACAGAAGAACTGTTCCAATTTTTCACAGTCGCATCAAGCGAAAGGCCCTGCACTAACTTTGAGCCTTGCCCTGCAGCATCGCACCGGCTGCTTTCAAGGATGAGCAGCTGCCGCCCGGTGCAGGATTCACACGCTATGTTTGGGTCAGTAGCCTGGTACGGAGCTGCGTGCTCCAGACCGAGAGTGATGGCTGGAAAAGGCACCGGGCAAGACCTGGTTCTGAGCAAGAATAGCTCTTTGTGTTTGTGCACTCGGAGTCAAGCACGTTTTGTGCTGGAATACAGAAATGGCTCATCCTTTAATGCTGGAGGCCTGTGTGATGCCGTTGGAGCTATTGTGTTTCGGGAGAAAAAGTGGTATTTTTGTGTAGCCGAAGTGCTGTGCCTGTGGGGTGGGAGAGATTCCTGCCAAGTCCCCATGGGAACAGAGCTGGGAGTGCACAAATTTCTTACGTCTGCGGGGCAGTTTGGTTCAGTTGAGTTGTCCTGTGAAGGTGCCACAAGAAGAGTGCGTGTCTTGGTCCTTAGGAATTTTTCCATGCTGTATTATTAGATGAGATCCCTATTTCCTTTTTTATTTTCCACCTGCATCCCACTGTGCATAAAGAAAACGCTGCTGCTGAAAAACACAGCAGTTTTCCGGTGCTTCCTAAAATTCCCTCTAGAAAGAGGTTCTGTCACATCTGACCCAGGTGGGTGTGGGAAACCAAGCGTCTCAGCGAAGTCTGTTCTGGGAGACCCTCACATACCGGAGCCGATCACGGCAGCGAGGATAGTGTTGGGGGAAGAGGGATTTTCCTTGGGTTAACTCAAGTAACAGCCAAACTCTTAATTAGTTTTAGTTAGTATAGGAGAACCAAATGCTGACTGGCCGTATTTCCAAGCTGGACCTTTCTGGTTTTAAATATTGAGTTCTTAGGGACACAGAAAACTTGAATGAAATGATGGGGAAATACAGTGCTGCAGGAATATTTTTTAAATTGTGAAAGTTTTTTTTTCACTCTTCATTGTTCCACTTCACTCTGTTAAACTGTCAGTGTTAATTGGAAGGTCAATTGTAATTTTCCACCTTCCTAATATTTTTTTTTTTGAGACAACCTGGTAATGAAGAAACTACTGCAATGAAGTTTTGAGCAGACTGCTCAAAGTTGAGAAAGAGAGCGACGTATGGAAATTCTGTGGTAAAACCAGAGATGTTATCAATGCAACGTTGCATTGGCAGAACTTCTGAACAGAGAGTTTTCTCGGACTGGCAACTTATAACTTCAGTCAAAAGATTGTTTTTCATCCAGCCTGTTTCGTATCAGAGCAGGAAAAAATTGGACTAGCTACTTGAATTTGGAAAAAACTAAAACTTTACCACAACCCATGGAAAACACAGGTATCCATGACCCGGCACTAGAGGTAGATGTGCACTTGAGGTGGAATCTGAAGAAAAAGATCATTGGTACGGGTGGATCTTGGACCTGGCACTGAGCATCGCAAACTGCACATCAGCATCTACAGGATCTGCTCCTGTGGGAAGAAGGATGGGTAGGATGCAGTGGAGGATTTAGCAGGTGGAAGGGGCAGGAGGGATATAGGATTTTTGTGATGGCCAAGAAGCCTTTGCAGGGAGGATGCTAGTAAAGGCCAAGGAAAATGAAGCAAAACAGTGTAATAAGTCTGCCCACAAAGGACTACAGCAACTCATGTATCTCCCTTAGGAGAAATATGTGTTTGCATCTTCACCCTATTTTTATTTTTTTTAAATCCATGAACATATATGTTTTCTCCTGCCTTCTCATTTCACCCAGAGCAAATTATACTGCCAAAAAAAAAAAAAAAATCTGAATTAAACTGTTTCCTTGTCCTCCTCCTACTTTATCATTTGTGCAAATATTTGACAGGATAACTAGGTGCTGGCCTTGAACGTTAAACGTTGGTCCTAGCTTCTGCTCAGTGTTTTCCAAAATAGTGTAACAGCAGCAGTGTGTGTGTGTGTGTCAACACGGGTCACTGGGATTTTAGCAGAAGACTGGTAATAAAACAAAGTAGAGGTGTTTAGGGTGAGTTAAATTTATCACAGCAGCGCCCTCAAGTGCTGTGTCACTTTAAAGGTCTGATGGTCTGATTCTCCCAGGACACTGGGGTTTGTCTGTTGTGGCTTGGTTCTTCAGCATGCTCATCCCAGCAAGAGCATATACGTCATTTTGGGGTGGGTTTGTGTGCTCTCATGGATTTGTGAGACTATTTAAATTGATAACAGCATGAAGTGTGCTGATTTTGGAGTTTCTTTTATTGTTCTGTGGTACAGAAGGTGTTCTCAGGACTGAGTTGGAAGGGGTGGTAGAAGGAAACCTGAGCAGGGAGCTTTCTTCAGCTGGGTCGGTGATGGGTGAGGTCCTGCAGGATGCTGATCTGTCATGTAGGATGCTCAGTGCCGGTTCATTCAGTGCTTCGATAACCACGTCTGCTGGGCTGTGGACTTTTAACCAGTACGATATTTCTAGTGGTATAAACTGTATGGACATAACTATGGTTGTATAAACCCACTGTGATCTGCTGTGTTACAGCATCCTAATCGTACCGGCATCGTTATGGTTGTGCAGAGAGGCTGTAAGACCTGAACTGCACTTTTGCTAGGAGAATTCCAGCTCTCCTTGAGGGAGCCTGGTTGTAAGCCACCTATTTTAGCTGTCTGACAAAGCTGTCTCTGTGATTTCCTCCGCTCTCTAGAATGTTAAGCTCTCCACCTCGTCTCCTAGCGCTATGATCAAAGCGTGTCAAAGTCATCTTTGTTCAAAAGCAGAATTGAGGAGTGATACCAGTGTGTCTGGAAAAGTGAACTCCAAGGATTCCATGGAGTAATGCAATCATAGCACCTAATAATTAACCTGCATCCACAAAACGAACACTTGAGGCATTGCTGAGAGCAGGTGGCATCACTTACAACACGCCCCATGTAAAAATAACCCCCTTTCCTCCTAATTCTTAAAGGGTATTTTTATAAAGATACTTCAAAGTCTCTGTTTTATATGCCTGGCTTATACGACTCAAATGTGTGTTTTATAATGTCCTTTCATGGGGGTTTCTAGGGATCCAGCGGGAATAGGAATTGCAATAGCGATCGCAATGTATGGAATGAAGAATTGCAACAGTGGAACATAACCACTCTTAATATTTGAGTCCTGAATGAGTATTTATAGAAGAGAACAGGAAGAAAATAAGGGGTCAGAGGGAAGAGAATTTAGAAATCATTCAATTGTTTGACTTGCGAGAAAAATAATAGCGACACATCTTTAAAAGAAACAAATCTAAAGGTCAGTGGCCATCTGGAGATCCAGTAGCCCGGGATGACTTTGGCTGGTTTTGGTCTTTTAAACAAGGAAGTTTCAAACCCTTTGGTCCAAATGCATGTGAGGAGTTTCACACAACCCCTTCCTTAGGTGACCTCGAGCTGGTTTTGATTTGCACAAAAGGAAAAACTGACTGCATTTCTATTTTCTGGAAGTTTTATCGCTCTGGAGCAGTGCTGTGAAGCGCTGGTTGAGGGATTCAGTCCATTACAGCCGCTTTACTGCTCCCTGGTACTGGCTGGAGGATGATGCTCCTAATTATTAGAGGTACCCCCCTCTCCAGGTGAGACACCCAGCAGTCTCCCTAGGTAATTTAGAACAAAAGACAAGGGTCACGTGTGTCATACTGCATGTTACGTGTCTGTAGGCAGGCTTAAAAGATGGGAAAGCTATTTTCTCTTAGTTATTCCCCCTTCCCCCAGTATAATGTAATTTTTTGTGTAGAGGATGGATGTACATACACTACTTTACTTCTCTACCGTTGCCCTTTGAAAAAGAGGAGGGGGGGGTTGTGGAAAGTGGCATTTCCACTTGCTGAATACGTGGCAGATCTCCAAGAGGAGCAGGACCAGGGAGTTTGTTTTTGCTAACAGAAGAGGGGGCCAAAGCTGCAAGGACCGAGGGTGGGTTTCAGGTTAAGAAAGTAAGAGAGTGAGAATGGGAAGGAGCCAGGGAAGGGAAGGAGCAGAGAAAAGCACCCAAGGGGGGTTGCAGTCTTGTGTGGCCAGGAAACAGTTGAAAATGGAGATTTGCTTAAGGCACAGTCTGAGGAGAGGGCTGGGAGCAAGAGGTTGGAGAGGACAAGGCAGCTGGCTTGGCACAGTGTGTAGGGCAGGAGCACCAGGGAGGCTCTGATCTAGGAACCTACACCAGCTGTTGTAGGTTCCTCCTGTCTCAGGGTGCTCTGCAGCAAAATAGTGCTTTAGAGACACGTTCATAAGGAAGATGTCAATACTAGAAAAGTTCATTGCATTGTGTAGCTGCCCAACCCAGCCAGATACTTTGGGTTAAAAGCCTGGGTCTGTGGGGAGGTAGAGCGAGCATCTCCCAAACAGCGTATTCTGTGTACAAGGCCAGGGAAGCCAGGAGCCTGCTCAGGGATGCTGGGGTACAGCTCCCACTGTCCTCTGGCTACAGTTTTCACTCCCCTGTTTACATCTGCAATGGGTTATGGTTTGCAACTCGGTTGGGAAAACAAAAAAAAAAGTTCCTCAAGTTCTGCTTTGCCTTGATAATAATAACATCAATTTCTGTAACATTACTGCACAGGCATTTATTCATCACTTGGGTAGAGCTGAACTTTTTTTGTCTTACTTTGCTTTTGAAACGTGAGGGTGTAGCACTGCTGTGGCAAATTCAGGCCTTTGGTAGAGATTTCCACTCTCTGCATGGCTAGAAAATACTCCCAGCCCTTGGGCTGAACTCTCTTGCTCAGAAACGTATTTTAGAAAGCAGCCGCTACAGGGCGGGTTTCTCCTGGCAGGTTTTCCAGGGATGCCCACATCTCAGTGTGTCCTCTGAACGCACGCTCGAGTTAGTGTCGGCAGCAACTCAGCAAAGCCAGAAAGAAAGGATAATCTGGTTTTCTTGCAAACACAGTGATGGCTGCAACACTGATAGCAACGTGGCGGTGAAGTTTACACTTCACTGCTTAAAGCGTCTCCTCCCAGAAAAGCGGTTGCAGCACCACTGCTGCATTCTCCTCCTATTAGTGACTTTCAGGATCACGACTATAAGTCTTTTTGCTTCTAGACTTTCTGAAAGCAGCTTGAAAATGGCACTTGGTTGCTAATGTCAGTCCAAGGGAGGTGGTTAGCGTGAACCTCTGCCTGTACCGGGCATCTAAAAGCTAGTGGAAATCGGTAGAAATCTGTATATTCTAATATATTTTATATTGCATACAATGAGCACAGCTCCAAGAAAGGCCTGACCAGCTTGCTGCACGTCTGGTTTGGTGATATGTGAAATTTTGGAAAGGCACCGGTACACATAGACACTTTTTGTTCCCATGTAAACAGAGTGATGTGAGTGCATACGTGGTAAGAGCTGTGGAGGGGAAACAGCCTGAAAAACTCTTGTGCAAACAAGACATGAGGTGATGGGATTTCCCACTGAGAAGATAAAATCAAGAATATCAGAAAAGCAATTGAAACTGAGCTATTGGGATTAAATGTAGGCAATGATGTTGCCAACTGTTACAATAATTTTTTTTTCCTCTGGGTCCCACCATGGTTATTACTTTTTTTCCTCAGCTACACTCCGTGAAGTACTGGCACTGAACTTCTGCTGTCAGTCCAAACAAACCACATTCTCTAGCTCTTAGGAGTACCGAGAAATGTTTGAAGTGCACCCAAAGACTCGTAACTGGAAGGTATATTTTCCCTTAAAGTTCCATAACTTTTGGAGAGTTTGATCCCTTCCTTCTAAGCGTCAGGGATTTGCACGTTTGTGATTAACCGCGCTGTTGTTTGCTGGTCGTGGCTCCTTTTGCTCCTGCTGCTCGGTGATGCATAAATTGTCATCCTCCCTCTGAACCGGATTTCTTTGTTTCGGTAACAAGAGAAGACAATGAGGAAGCCTGAGCGGCCAAGAGAGGAAATTTTAAAACACCAGAGCGCATCGGTATTAGATGGGAGGTGGTGTTTGTGTGGCACCTGGTTCCTCCAAGCGGGAAGGTGTTGGCTTACCTGAACTGAGGGCTTTGCTGTGCCCTGGGGACTTCAGTCTAGTCCCACAGCTCTTTCTGCTGCGCACATAGTTTGAGAGTCCTGCACAGGTGCTAATGGAAATTTTTGACGTCTAATTCAGAAGCGTTAGTAACTGTGAAGGAATAAACCCGACCATGTGAACAAAAGTGGTGAAGGGGCTGGAGAACAAGTCTAACGAGGAGTGGCTGAGGGAGCTGGGGTTGTTTAGCCTGGAGAAGAGGAGGCTGAGGGGAGACCTCGTTGTTCTCTATAACTACCTGAGAGGAGGTTGTGGAGAGGATGGAGCTGGGCTCTTCTCCCAAGTGACAGGGGACAGGGTGAGAGGGAATGGCCTCAAGCTCCACCAGGGGAGATTTAGGCTGGACATTAGGAAAAAATTCTTCACAGAAAGGGTCATTGGGCAGTGTCAGAGGCTGCCCAGGGAGGGGGTTGATTCACCTTCTCTGGAGGTGTTTAAGGGCCGGGTTGACGAGGTGCTGAGGGACATGGGTTAGTGTTTGATAGGAACGGTTGGACTTGATGATCCAGTGGGTCTCTTCCAACCTGGTGATTCTGTGATTATTACTGTTAACACTGTGCATTTATGGCTTTGCCACTTGCGGTACCACTTCTAGACCAACTTCTGGAGCTCATTCTAGCTTCACCCTTGAGCCAGTTCTAGCCCCTCTTCACTCCCAAACCCAAGAACCACATCTAGAGCTGTCAGGAGTCGAACCAGAAGCCGTTCTGAGCATCGTTTCTAGAGCCAACTCTGAAGCCAGGGTCTGGAGTGATTTCCAGCACCCACCTCTGTGTTCAGCTCCGAAGTCACCTCCAGAGCAACCTTCAGACCTGCTCCAACCTCTCCTCTAGAGCGAATTAACGTGCGGATCCCGCATGGAGCCAGCCCGGAGGTGCCTGTGGAGCCCCTGTTGCTGTGTGCCAGGCGAGGTCCTGCCCTGCTGGGGCTCCGTGCCAGCCCCCAGCCCCCTCTGCTTCCCCGCGCTCTCTGGTTTCGGTGCCAAGAGAGGCACGGGGCGAGCCGCATGGGTTACTGCCTTTTTCTTCTCTTTCCCTTCTTTTCCCAGCCCCTGTTCCCTCTCCCCCTGGAAGCAGCAGCCCTTTCAATGTGTGCTTTGTGGGAGCAGGGCTGTCTGAGCCCTTTAAGCGAGAGATGAGCTCAGGTAGAAGGAACGCAAAGAGCTCCTTTCATCAGCCAGGGCCCCGCCAGCGGCTCTGGGGCATGTCCGGCCAGTTATAAATGGATCATGTGTTGCTATTTTTAGCCAAGAGAGGATTGTAAATATAAAAGGGTATAAAGTGCAAAACTTAGCAACAGTGCCGTTTGTTTGCTTTTTCTTTTTCTCTCTTTTTTTTTTTTTCTTTTCCCTCCCCGTTGGCAGGAATGTGTTTGGAGAGGAATGGAGTTAAGGCAGGAGATTTGCTGGGTGATTGCTTTTGGACTTTGCACTGCATGCAACTTTTTTTAACATATATGTATATATTTATATCTCCATATATCTCTGCATACAAAGGAGGGGCAGGAGGAGGGGAGCTGAGGCTCTTCTGCTGCTGTTTATGAGATCCCAAAGTGCAGCTGCACTGAAATGCAGGAGCTGGAGGGAGGAGGGGGGGGGGAGCTGGGGGTGATGGGGAGGAGCAGAGCCCCTGCCTGCCATGGGGACAGAGTTCAGCAAATGGAAAACACTGACACGGGTAAAAATAGTAACAGCGGGGTTAAAAATAGCAGCTGGTGAAACAAATGTGCTGCAACTTTCTGAAACCCTCTTGGGAACTTTTTCCCTTCTTGATCCGCTTCTGCCCTGCTCCCCGTGCCTTCTCCAGCAAGAAATCCCAAAGCCAAACCCCTCTGCAGATTGAAAACATTAAAGCAGCACCCTGCCCGCTGCAGAGGATGAGCTTTGGTTCGTTTTTGACGGGTTTATGGATTTCTTTTGTTTGTTTGTTTGCTGAAGCTTTGTGCTAGAGAAGGGGGGGGGGGACAAGATTCTTCTTTCGCTGAGCCTCTCGCACAGTCCTGGGACAGACCAGTGAGAAGGTCCTTTGGGTCCTTTCTGACTTTTTTTTTCCTTCTTTTTGGGGTGATTTTTTTTCCTTGTTTTTCTCTCTCTGTGGCTATGTTCTTGCTTTGGTTTTTCAGACTCTCTTGTCGCTTCCAGGAGTTCAGCCTTGCCCTGGCAGATGATGGAGCCCCCCAAGCCGGGGAGGGTTCTGGGGTGTCGGGGTGCAGGGGGGCTCCCGAAAGAGGAGAAGGTGCTGGCTTTTCTCCAGGGTTGGCAAAGGGAGGGAGCAGCGAGCTATGCAATAGGAAAGGATGGAGAGCCCTTGAGGAGCTTGTTCTGTGGAGCAAAGGGTTGGCTGGTCCCTTCTTTCAGTGGGGCTGAGGATTTGGGGGTCAGGGAAGAGGAGGGGCTGCTGGGCTGGGGTGGGCTGGGGTGCCGGCTTGATGCTTGGGAGGGAGGGTTTGCAGAAATCTCCTCAGAGATCTTGTAGCAGCTCTGGCTGTGAACCTGGCTTGTTTAGACTGGACTGGGTAACTGAAGCAGAAACAATTGCTGGGACAGACAAGGCAGACCTGGGTCCTGAGGCTGCCCCACAACAGGACAGGGAGAAACACAAGGTCCTTTAGTTTACAGGCAGTTAATCCTTTCTATGAGTGTATGAATTACTGTTTTGATCATATTTTTGTTGTTCTTGTTGTTGACAATTTTTATGGTTGGACTCGATGATCTGATGGGTCTGTTCCAACCTGGTTATTCTATGATTCCACCGTCTCTCTGTTGCCCAGGTTATAGGCAGGGGGGGTGAGGGGGGTGTTTTTAACCTCTCCTCTTGGGTGTGTTATCTTGGTTGGTTTTGGCTGGACCCAGCAGAGCCTGGTGGCCGGTGCCCAGCTGCCTCCGTGCCCTCAGCAGATCCTGGTGGCCGGTGCCCAGCTGCCTCCGTGCCCTCAGCAGATCCTGGTGGCCGGTGCCCAGCTGCCCCTGCGCCCTCACAGCAGAGCCTGGTGGCCAGTGCCCAGCTGCCCCTGCGCCCTCAGCAGAGGCTGGTGGCCGGTGCCCAGCTGCCCCTGTGCCCTCAGCAGAGCTGCCCAGCATGCCCTGCCCCTGGCACTCCTGTTGTGTACTCCTCGGCTAATAAACGCAAGAAACAAACACTGTAAATGAGAGTATGTGAGTTTCTGTATTGGGACCTTACTGATGCAGCTGGAAATCATTGGTCTGAAAACGCAGGGTGATGTCTCCCCTTTTTTCCCCAGTTCTGCTTTCATCCAAGGAGTTCAAGCGCTTCTACCCTGGCTGGAGGTGAAGGGGAGGGGAGGGCATTTTATCTGGCAAAGGGAGAAAGGAGGCGAATGTCCTTAATTGTATTTAGCAAGCTAAGCCCTTAGCATTTAATTACTTTTTTTTTTTCTCTAAGGATTGGACATTCCACAGCTTGTTTCTCTAGATCATTTAAAATTAGTTTTGATGTTAAAATATACTTCATATGAAGCCTGTCTAAAGTCTTTAACCAGTAGATTTTTGAAAGCACAAATACGCTTCCATTTGATAGAGTAGCTGAAAAAATACTTTTTGTATCTGAGCGAAGCTGTTTTGGTTTTTTAAATTAGGTTGTTCATATCCTTCTAAATTGATCATTTCATATTTGATTCAGCACATAAAAATGATGCAGAAACTCCTGTTATGAATCTAAACTAAACATTCATTTTCTTATCAAAATATTATTATAGAAAAATATTAGTCATTCTTTTTGGCATAATAAGTAAAGAAACATGTGGATGTGTTAATTTATTCCAGCCCTAGCAAAGGGGGATAGTTTATAAAAGTAAAATAAATAGTGCTTGACTATTTAATAATTGGATCACTTTAACAATAGTTGACTAATAGTCAGATGTCTGAAACACATCTTGCCCGTTTCTATTCTTTAGGGAATTTTAACACTTAAAGAGGCTTTTTTCCAGGAATTGTCATTTTTAAATTGTTACCTTTTTACATACTTAGTGTTTTGTTGCCCTGCATAACTTATGAAGTCAGAACTAGGAGAAAACGGCTGGAATAAAAACATCTGAAATTAATCCCTTGGGAGTCTGCAAAGAAATTAAACTGGGATGATAAGCCTTGCGAAGGAGTTTGAGTTATTTTAGAAGTGTATTATTTTACCGTCTAGCATAGGTTAAAAGGATTCTGATTCTCAGAAACAGTGAGATGCATTGGTTAGTCCTTTATTGGTTTGGATTGTGTTAACGGAGTGTTGAATTATGTGTGTTTAATTCCAGATTGATTGGTGGTGCGGGAGTGAGAGTGAAAAAAGTGAATACAATTTCTCACTGCTGTAGCATAGATGTCTGCCTCGAGCGTATAAATTCCTGTATTTCTACACGTGGCTCTGCTAACCTGTTAGTCCTTAGATAGCTGGCGTTGCCTTTGGTGTTATTTTCCTCCTGTTCATAACTGCTTTTAACATCTTATTATGTTTTCCCAACTTGCAGAATGCAGGTGGCGTGTCCCTTCATGCTGGTAATTGATAACAACTAGCCAAGATTAACTCTTAGGATTATGTTCTTTTAGATAACAGGATTCCACAGTTGTTGGATTTTTTTTCCAGAGAAATCAATCCTATGATCACTGCTTGTAAGCAATAAATTTGAAACCCCCCTCCAGCCAATGGTGTGGTGGTGAGGGTGTTGTTTGTAGGGTGCAAACATACACACTAAGTACTTAAACATTGATACTCATACACTTTAGCACCCTCTAAAATAATAATAAATATATAAGTATAATAGAATTCAGCAACAGCTTACCATTCTATTTGAAAGAGATAACTTATTAAAATGTCAGATAAACTGTATTTGTTTTATGTAGAGAATATACTAGAGAGTTTTGAGAACATGTAAAATATTAGTCAGTTTTTGACACTTTAAGACATTCTTTCTCTGGAAGGTCACAGCTAGAATCCTGCATTCTGTGTTTGTTCACAATGATTTTTACAGGGCAGCATTTTTGGATGTGTGGTAGGGAATTCAATCCTGTTCTCTAAAAACTTAACAGAAGAATTACATTTTTTTAAAGAGAAAAATAAGGTAGTAACTGCAAAGCCAAAACTCTCTCTTTAACAAAAAAAAAAAAGATGATGATAATTACCATTTTTCCTGAGAAACTTTTCCTGTTGCATGTTATCATAATAAGGACATAAAGCAGAGGGAGGAGTTCTGAATCAACTTTTTTGGTGCCTGCATTTTCCCTTGGAACCTGCCTCCCTCTCCTTGTTTTCCATACACTGAGTTCAAGATGCCAGAAATAAAATTTGTTAATTTAAATTTTTGGATAATATGTTCCTTCCTTATATTGTAGTTGCAAATTTATTCCAAGATGAATAAGATAGGTCTAGTTAATGGTTTTCATCATTTTTATGTAGCTTTTAAAATTAAGAGTTGATCCCATTTTCATGTAAATAGTATTGCATGATCATCAGACCTGTAATACTTAATTTTCCAGCCTTAATATAAACGGAGTTCTAACAGGCATAGAGACACATGAAACTGCTTTGCATGTACTTGGAGATTATTCTTTTTATTTATATATTATTTATATTTATATATTCTTTTTATTATTTTATTCATTTATACTGTCTCAGTGCTATGGGGTCAGCTTTGTCTTAAATCTGAACTGCAGCCATAGCATTTAACATGCAATTGCAACATCTTTATTTAAAGAGAAAGGAGGGAATTTGATAGCAGCAACCATGATTAAAAATATAGAAATCTTAAATGATGGGAGGAAGTGATACCAAATAATTTGGGTTTTAACTCTAAAAAAATAATTCTTAAATCCTGATGAAAATAGATTTTTAGCTTTTTTTTTTCCTAGATAGTAAAAAATAAACACAAGGAAAACTAATATTCTGAGAAGCTGTAGCATGTCATTTCTAAATAAAAGAAGGAATGCAATTAGTGAGATGCTAATGAGAACATTTGCCATTGATCCTTAGTATTTTTTTTTTTTACTCCATGGAAAGGGGTTTTTTTAATTTAAACAAGAAACTGGCTGAGGGCCTTTGGGAGAACAGGAACCCAATTTTTTTCTTGACACAAGTCGCAGAGTAAAAACCTCAGTGAGTGTCTCAGCCCAGCAGACGCGGGACACGTTGGAACAGCCTCTGCCTGGAGCTCTCCCGTCCCAACTCCTCACTTCTCCTCCGTGTGTGCACCAGCAGGAGCAGACATTTAAGTTACTTCTTATTACAAGGGAGCACATTAACATCGATGAGTAAATGTATGACTAGTTAGTGGTGATTATTGTTCTCTATAACTATTTATCAATACCAGACCTGCTAAACTCCAGACCTACAGTCCCTTTCTATTTATTTGAGTGTATTTTTAATCATTTTCTTGAGTGAGAGAAGTAGGGAAGAGGAAGCTTGGCAAAAAAAAACAAACCTCAGAGTTTTGTTGTTGCATATTTGGGAAGGATTCCCTTTGAAATATTCCTAAGGCTTTAGAAAACTGGGAAGGGAAAATAAACTTATTACAGTAAAACCACTGGTGTAATTAACATTTCCTAACGTGATGCGAGGCTTTCGGTTACCTAAATAGTTTGTTTCCATGTTAATAAGAAAACTGAGAGAGATTAGCAGCCCACAGCTGTAATTTCTTCTGGTTTGTCCCTACACTGGGGGTGCCAGTGGTGATTATTGCGGTCTCTGCTCCTGCTCCCCAGCTCTGCAGCTTCAGCCCTTGCCACCACTCAGCCTGTTTGGGGGCTGGAGAGCAGTGGGGGGGGGTCCCTTCCTGCAGCCCCCAGCCCCAGCTCCCCTTGGACAGGAGATAAAATGTGTGTTGGGAAGCTCAAAATCACCTGTAATGGATTTGCTTGATTTTTGACTGTGCAAAACACATAGTGCATCCTCTGAACTGTGTATTGATTAATAGTGCTTACCTAGAATTTCCCCCCCAGCACCCCCATCCTGCAGATCTCTCGCAGTCAGATGTAAGTAGCCAGGTATCCAGCGCATACCACCGGCGTCTTTAAAAAATCACCTCTCAAAGATCTCTCCCTTAGGCGGCACGTAGCTGCCAAAACAAGACTCCTCCTGAGTCTCAAAGGGCATCCCCTGCGCAGAAACTGGGGGTTCTCCCAGCAGCTCTCCCAGAGCAGCTGTCTGGCACCACCAGAGCTGCAGCTGGATGCTCCCAGCCCTGCTCATCCTGCTTTTCTGTGAGGAGTTTATAAACACACACGCTGCAGCTCATATAGTTACCTGGTCTTATGGTTTTGTGAGCAGATAGGCTGTTTGATTGAGTCAAAAGTACTAAATGCAACGTGCGTTTCCAAACCCGTGGAAGAAACGGTTCCCAGTGAAAACTCTCCAGCTGGTAGCAGTGGCCCTGGCTGCTCTGCCGCAGTCCCTGGCTCTGCTCTCTCTGCACTTTCTATACATCCAAAACAATGGAATATTCCCAAAAAACACTGACAGCTGCTGCCAGCGGTTCGGAGGGAGCCCTGCACGTGGTCCTTCTCCCTCCATCAGGGACTCCACAGCCACCAGCTCCAGCAACTGGCTTGCTCCAGTGCTTTCACACAGCCCCAGGGAGACGTATTTTAGTGCTCGTCCTACAGCCACTCTTGGGGTTTCATGAGCATTAAAACTTGGTCCAACAGGGTCCCGTGACCTGACACAGGGGTCTTGAGTGGAGCATCTTGAGCCTGATGGACCCCAGGGAGCCTCTGAAGGGAGTGAAGCCTAAGCCCAGAGGAGGTGGCAGCTGCTTAGCCCCGCTGTGGGCACCGAAGTGATGCATGTACAAATGCAACTGTAGATAGGAGGACAGGGAAAACGTGCTAGCTTTATTGTTATGGGTTCAGTCGAGCTGGCAAGTGAACCCAGCTCAAACATAACGTGGCTACTTGCAAAGCGGTGCCACCCAGACCACCCAAGGGAGCATCCAAGCTTTCTACTGAGCACAGCCGAAGCGGCAGGCAGGGTTTGTAAGGCTCCAGCCCCTCTTGCGTGCGCTGCCCGGGGAGCAGCCGACGCTGGTGCAACAGTGGCAGGTCAGCTTTCCCATATATGGGAAAACCCTGCTCTAATTTTTCAAGCTATGTGTGGTGGCAGTGCTGAATATGGGAATTTTTAAGCAACGCTGAGTGCTTGTTATGCTCATTTGGATGCCAGTATCTGGGATGCTGTCGTTGCAGCTGCCACTGCAAGGTACGCTTGCAGCCTTTACGCAGGCAGGATCCCAGTCTTTTCCCACCTAGTTAGGATTTTCCTATAGAACTGAAAACCAGGGATGTGGGACAGGGGAAGGCTTGATGCTGAAAATCAAGTGACCAGAGGGCCACAGGGTATTTGGCACCGGTAGTTCGGTGAGACAGCCGGTAAAGGATAAGGAAGCAGTAAATGTGCTCGTTCAGAGGCATTACTTATTAATATGGAGTATTTTGGTATTATATGGATTTATACGGAGCTCATCCCTGTACTAATCTGAACGCTTTACTCTCCTCCAAGCCGTTGCAGTATGTCCATACAGTGAGTAGACAACCAGCCTGTCATTCTGTAATGCTCGTAATCTAATTACCATCTGCCTGAGCAGTGAGGAGCTTCTGCTGAAAATCCATCACAGACTGTCTGGATGCAGATGTCTGATCTGGAGTAAAGATCGGCTGCAACTATCCTGAGGGCTCTCGGGCATATCAGGGGGCTGTGATGCCTCTGGTGCTCGACCACGGTGGAATTATTCTCTTGGTTAGCGCTTTGGAGTGTGATGCTTAACTACAGCGATTAAAAAGATGAGGGAAATGGGAAGGAAACAACCACGTCTACCTCTAGGACGAGGTAGCTGCTTTGTCCTGTGGGCAAATAGTTGGTACGATAAAGCTCCTGCCCTGGCAGCCCTGGATAGGCAGAGCTCCCCCCGCCAGGCACTGCTTAGCATTTTGGATGCTCTGCATCCACTTATTTGGGTTTTTTGTTTGCTTGCTTTTAGGGGAAAAAATAGAACATTAATTATTATTTGCGAAGGGTTAGATTCTCACTGCAGAATGTCCCAAGTGACGTTAAATCATCCAGAAGTTACTTGGCTTGCTTAAATGCTAAGCAAAGTTTTCCGCCATTGCTCTGTTGACCGCTATTTTGGAGCCAGCAAGTGTTCAGAAGCGCCCCGTGGTGCTGTTTGTGGCTCCCCTCATGTTTATCCATTGATTTGAGGTGTTTAAGGCACGGGTGGATGAGGTGCTAAGGGACATGGTTTAGTGTTTGATGGGAATGGTTGGACTCGATGATCCGGTGGGTCTCTTCCAACCTTGTTGTTCTATGATTCTATGATTTGGGGTGGTAATGAAAACTTTCCCTTGATGCACGCATGACAACTCCAGCAATAGAAGTGCCAGCACAAGCATGATGTGAATCTATTAAATTTTTTTGTATGAACTTGTTTAAAATGAGCCATTTTGCAGCCCTTCCGAAAAAGAAACCAGAAATGAAACCCACCCTGTCGGTTCCGTGCTTGGTCCAGGTCACTGCTGGTGATTCCCACCGGCTGCCTTGTTTCGGGGCAGCACCTGTGGGAATTGTGCTATTTTCTCAGGAGCGGGAGAGGAAAACATGACAGGTACTTGCTGGCTGGAAAAGAGAGAGATGCAGCAAGCAGCAGCTAGTTGCAAAATAGCCGCTTTAAAGCAGAAGCTGCCTGGATCTGCCAAAGCTGGAGGGCCAGCCCCGGAATGGAATGCTTATAAAAATAAGATGGTAACCACGCAGCAGAGAAGCGGTGGAGACCAGGAAGTTTCAGTGTTACATACAACGTGATACTCTGCTTGGAAAAATATTGTCACAATTATAGGGATACGGGCACGGGTCCATAGTTGAAAGGTATAACCCAGTACCTATCATTAGGGTGATTTTAATCTCTCTTTTCCAATTTCATCTGTGGAAGAAGCTCTCTTCGGCTTGGAAGTTCTCATGTGAAACATTGAGCCAAAGGAGATGTGTCTTGTCTGGGGAAAAGTTTGAATTACTTCGTTAAGGCTGTTTTTTAATTGGGAGGGAGCAGGAGGAATTTTGTCTTCTTCCACCTCAAAACATCACGGTATAATGATTTATTTAAAAATTTACGGGATGGTGGATTTATTTTATTTGAACCAGATTGATACTTATTTGACGGTTTGGATTTTCAGCTGAATGAAAGAAAGTGTTCCTTACATACGACTTGATATAAAATAAATAAAAATGAGATAGCAACCTTTGAAAACATGAATGCTGCAGTTTCTTAGTCCTGAATAACAGCGGGGTATCGTGGTTTTCAATAGCTGAGCAATCTTACAGTCTCTACAAAGAAGGGGTTTGTCGGTTTTGGTGTGGGGTTTTTTTGTTTGGGTTTTTTTTGGTTTTTTGTTTGTTTTTTGGGGTTTTTTTTTTGAATAGCAGAACCTCTTTTCTGTCATCTTGGTTTAAAAGACAGGCTATTCCATGAGCTCTAACTATATTTTCAGAGGGAAAGGAACAGGGACTGTCAATACACAAGAGCTAGGATAAACTCTCCAACTTCATTCTCCTTTCGGAGTCACAGAGATGCTGCAATAAGCCAATGCAAGGCACTAGAGAAGGGGCAAATCTGATCATAGAAGAGGTGTTTGGTTGACATTTCTTCTATTTGTGCTCTCTGCTGGAAAGATCATAGAATCATAGAATAACCAGGTTGGAAGAGACCCACTGGATCATTGAGTCCAACCATTCCTATCAAACACTAAACCATGTCCCTTAGCACCTCATCCACGCGTGCCTTAAACGTCTCCAGGGAAGGAGAAGATGCTAAGTTCTAGCACTCCTTCAGATTTAAAAATTACTTTTATGAAAAAAGTCAGTGCTAGAGAGAGGATGTACTAAAGTTCCTGCTAGCCCCAAATCTTATCAATTTGGGAAAAAAATGCTGAAGCACTGCTGAAGGACACGCTGGCTTGCACTCTCAATCTGTGCCCCCACCCCTACAGCATCAGAATGACAACACAGAAATTTCACTTGAATTAAACACTGAAATTTCCTCTTTACCCATTAAATGCTACTTCAACAAAAATTCACTTTCCGGCTTTATAACGAAGATGTCCCTGCTCAGAAGTGAGTTGATATGCCCTCTTCTGAGCTGTCACTTGACAGGCAAGCCGTACCTCCTTGGGGTTGTCCTGGCAAGTAACTAATAAATTACGATCCCGTAACCACTTATCTTCCCATTACAAGTGCATAGCAGCCTTTGTAAATGGAGAAATATATTCACATGATAACTTATAGAGAATTATTCCAATAATTCATTAATTTTCCTTGCTTTTTTGCTCTTATGTTACTGCTATAGGGATGGAGTGGTTCACCTCTTGTGCATTTATTTTCAGGGAAGACAGTTTGTGTCTAGGTGTGGGGTATTCCACATGGGCTTCCCTGCATTTTGTGCATTTTATTGAAGTTTCAACCCCCTTAACCTGGTCTTCCATGGAGCACATGGCACCCTACAGGCTGATGTTATGGTTATTTATGTTGCATCAGGCTCTGTTGGTATCTGCAAAAAATGCTTTTCCAGTTCTGCTTTTTCTGTTGCCAAAGTTTTCCGCTCCTGTTGTCCTCTGTCTTTAATTTTATTTTATTTTTATTTATTAGAAAGACCTGGGCTGAAATGATTCACCTCAGCAAGCAGTGAACACATACATATATATATTTATATATCTATATGTCACCCTTACGAGGTCTACCAAGCCACTCAAAGGTGGTGCTTCTGTCAAAGGTGTTGGTGTTTACTTTACAAGCAAGGCAAAACTCTTTAGAACCAGCAAAATCTAGATCTATCAAAAATAGTTTAAGTAAACAAAGATGTTTCTCTTTTGAGAGGAGGTAGATGTGCCTGTGTAAGGACATGATCCCTATGGACTCTACCCTACCACAGAGTATAAATAAAAAGAAAGCCATAGTGGAAAATTAAAAAAAAAAATCAGGAGCTTTTTTTTTTCCTTTTCAAGTGTCTCGTCAGTACGACATTGTTAGCGTGTGCTGGCTGCTGCCTGACAGTGTTTCCTCAATAGCACTTTCTGTACTGTATGTCTCAAAGGACAATGGCGGATTCCTCCTGTATATGTGTAGCCAAAGAATTTCAGTTTTCCACAAAAATTAAGCGGGGTCACGTGTAACTTCATTCCACGAGCAGGGGTGGGTTGTGCATGTCAGTGTTGTGAGTGTCCCCGTTGCCTTAGACTCACTGAATGTCTGCCTGGCTTCAACTCAACCTATCTCAACCTTTTTTATAGACCTAGTTGATGGCAGGTGACCTTTGTTATTTAGTACCTTTATCGTCTTCTGCTCCACCTCAGTCCTACCTATATTTCCAGGGAAAAAAAAAATGAAAATGCATGCAGGACAGAGGTCACCTTTGATAGGCATCCTCTAAAGTTCCTTTCCTTGGGAAAGGATTTGTTTCTTTGGAGGAAGCTTGTAGCTCTATTTAAACTTACTTTGAAGTCCATAAAAGTAGAAGGAAGATGCATTTACAGCTGCAGCCTAACTGCATAAGCCTGGTTTTAATTGCTTGAAAACAAATTGTTTTCCTTGACCTTGGTGGGAGCTTGGATGAAGTCGCAGCAGAAGAGTATAGCTTAAAATATAGGGTAGAGGATGTCTGTGCCCTTTTAAATCTGTGATAAGCTATAAGTTTAAATAGCTTCATAAGAAGTATTTCAGGAGGACTGGTAGCGAGGACTGGTATTTTAATTTTAATAGATTATGATCGTTTGTCTCGGCAGACAATTTGGTTTTGCATCGAGCTGTATTTTTGGCTTAGGAGCCTTAATGCCTTTTAAAAACACCAGTTGATTTAAAGGCTTTAAGATGTAATAGAAATAGTTGGAAGTGCAGATAGCAGCGTTGTGCTATTTTTAAAAAGGAACAGAAAAATGTAATATCTGATACGATCAGCGTGCCAGATATCAGAGAATCACATCGTACCACACCACCTGAAACTTCTTGGGAGGTTTTCATATAACCCTGTTCACTCGGGCCCTGTGTGGATCAACTTTTGCACATTTTTCAAGTCAGCGAGACTGCAAACAAGGATTCAGAGACTGTAAAGTAGTAAAATTGCAAGGAAGAGACACTGGAGTTGGAGAAAAGGGACTCTGATATTTAGTTTCTTTTTCTTGGCATTATTTAGACTCCCAAATGACAACGTTCCTAGTTTTCTAGCACAAAGGAGGCCTCACGCTGTTCAGGATCTGCTGTAAAGTTCTAGTACGGATCATTCCGTATCCCAAACAATTTATCCAGTTCAATGATATTTTTGTTTCACAGCTACAGTTTATAGACCTTAGGCTAATAGATGGTATTTTTGGAAACCTCCCGTTTATCTAACAATAAAAGCCAGGATGGAATATGAGCTTCCATTTAGAGTTTCCTGAATTCCCTCCCATTAAATCAATGACATTATTTTTTTAAAAAATTAAACTTTCTTAGACTTTTAAGGGGAGAGACTAAAAAGGAAAAGTTAAAATACTATTTAAAACAAATACTGAGGTGTGAAAAAGAAAAAAATGCCATTAATTTCAATTAAGTTCAGTAATCTGGGTGGGTTTTATTACAACATTTACATCATTATAAAATGTATTTTTAAACACAGAAATGTAGCCGATTTACAACATATACTGCTAGTGCTGGAAGTAAATGTGAGCAGGACACTGCAACTTCGAGTTTATGCACATCAGTCTCACGTCATAAATCGGAGCTGCTGGGAGAGAAACTGGGAGCCTGGAGAGAGAAAATCAAATCAGAAAAAAAAACTTCTGACAAATTGACTTTCAGAAAATAACAATTCGCTCCCTCCTTTTTTTTTTTTTTTTTTTTTTTGACTAAACCCAACTACCTGAAGGGAGCTTCATGCACCTCATCAGTCGCAGTAGCACTTTCATTTCTGTCACAGAGGTCTAAATAAATGAATTGGCCATCTGCAATTAATCCGCATTGTACAAATAGTTTGAAGACTGAGTCGTCTGTCTTCCAAACAGAACAATCTATTTTTAGCTTTTCAAGCAAGCCTGTTTTGTGTTCTTTGTAGAGTCAGCGACATTCTTTCAATTTTTTCAGCTTAATTAACACAAAAGAAATTGTAATCTGAGAAGGCAGCAGAAACAAGAACCCCCCTGAAAACCATGAATTTGCAGGAAAGCAGAAGATGGCAGCTTTGCAAGAGATAGCTGGCAAGGAGAAAGAAAGAAAAAAAAAGTTCAGAGCAGTTTGTGGGATTTTGGCTGGATGCTCTATAGGCTAAATTTGTATAAACTTCGTTGATTTACAGTGAACGCTCGCAGGTCCTGTGACTAATTTTGGATTCTTTATTCTGAAAATGATGAGGGACACAGAACATTTTCACAGGAGATGCTACAGCTGAAGAATACTTCTAATGAAAGCAGATTTCTGTAGAATTCTGTACACACGCCCGGCTGGGGTGTGAACGTTGCTGTGTTCCCTGGATGCTTGAGGGGGACACGGAATCCCCTTGGATGCACTCTTGTGTGCTTGTAGTTGTGGCTAAATCCTTATTTCAAGCTTAGATATAATAAATATTTATGTAATTCTTATTATAATTGTGCCCTGAGATATTAAAAAACATCTACGCATCGTTAGTTTGCACTATGTTATTTGGAAGATTTGTAGTGATCGAGGAAAGGAAGGCAGAGCTTACATTTCAGAGGGGTTCAAGTTAAAACGTTGGTTCTAGGTACAGAAAAAGGAAGTGAAAAGCTGAATAACCAACAGAACACTAACTGTGATCAGTGAAGTGCTCTGAAACAATGTCGAGATTTCTGTGCTTGCTCTTCTGTATTTACGAAATTAGCATTTGCTGTTCATTATTACGCATGCAGAGCATGTAAGCTTCCCAATTAAATATCTTCCCAAGTATCCTTTGTGGGTGCTTGTTGGAAGTAGACAAACAGAAGGAGGAGCAATCATAAACACTCAGCCTCCCCTCTTTAAATCCATGCAAAGAGCTCGAAAGCCTGAAGTACAACTCCAGAATCCGTGCCAGGGTGGGCACCGCGGCTCAAAGAGTAGGAACAGGGACTCCTGCAACAACCGGTGCAACTGTAGCCTTATGCACCATCTTTTGAAAATAAAATGTAGATTCTAAGTATTATAATATGGAGTATTTAAAGGCATTTAGTTGCCAGAAAATATAGTGGGATTCTTTTTCAAACACTGTGTTAGGTATGACCAATGGATCCAGCTGGGAAGCCCTTTTGGAAGTCGACCCTTGTCTTTACAGATACAAAGGTACCTTTTGAAATCTGGTCCTCAGGTGCTTTTGAAAACTACTCCCCAACAGATTCCACCATCCCAGCCATCCTGAGTATCTGCTTCCTTCCCAATATGAAGAATTCATATCACTCTTTACCCAAAAAAAAAGTATAGAAAAAAGATTTATTTAACAAGTTGAATTTGGTCCCCAGAACTTTAAGGACCTTTAAGTGTATCAAATTAAAGCAGAAGCCATGACTGACTTCTGATTAAAATACAATTAGTTTTTCAGTTTGCTGCAGAAGTGAGCTCCTGCAGGATGCCACCAGCTTCTCTAGCTCCAACCAGTTCTGCAATAACAGAGCCTCACCTCTTTATATGAAGTGTTGGGGGAGATTCCTTTCACTGCCAAGTACTTACGAGACTTATCCTCTTTTTCTTCGCTATAGAAACAGGCTCCATTTTTTCCATCTGTAAAGCGAACGTGCAACTGAGCAGTTAGGGGAGAGGAGGACAAACATCAATGTTCTTACTAAGAAACAATAAGAAAGTGATAAAGCTGTTGCAAAGCCTCTGTGAGGGACCAAGAAAGTTTGCGACTGGTGTGTGTTATCAACTGGCAACAATGCTGAAAATAAAAGGGAATTGCGAGCAGTGGTAGAACAGTTGTTTTGCTCGCCCAGAAACTCAGGAAACCCAGGTATGGGAGCCCATAAGAGTTTCTTTAAAAGCTATCTCACTCATTTTATCTTCCAAGTTTTCAGTGTCAGGTTTGACGTGCAGTTCTAACGACAGGTAGTATGAAAGCTGGTGCTGAACGATGAAAGTTTGTGATGAATATTAAGTGCTACAAAAAAAAAAATCAGTTTGCTTGCTTTTGCGTGAATTTGCACAGTGAATTTGCCCCACACAGAGTACATAGAAGAAAATTAATCGTCTTTTTCAGTACCTAAAAGCAGGCAAAATAAAGTAACAGGCACAACTAATCAATGATCGGGGATTTAGTTGTTTGAAATCTGCTTGCAGAAGTTTTCCATTCTGGGCAATATGCCTTTTGTGTCTAAGGGCTAAATATACTCAGACTGCTAATATGTTAATAAGTGTTTGCTGCTTTGATTTTTAGAAAGATGTGTGGATATTCATTAAACTATTTGAGTCCATTGCAAACAACAAGACAGATTTCTGTGATCCCCATACTCCTGAAGTTAAATTTTTGGGTCTTTGTTTAAGGAAAAATAGATTTAATTCTTAAAGCGTAGTTAAATACAGTAACAAAACAGGAAATACGTCCTAAAGTATGTTTGTTTTAAGCCCCACAAGAAAGTCTATTTAAAGATTCCTCTGTAAGGATATAAATTCCGAAATACCTATTTAGTGAACAGTTGTAAAATATGTGAGGTAGTCGGTCATACCTTCGGCTTTTATACTCAGCCAGGTTACTTGCCAATGTAAACAAAGACTTAAAGGCTTGTTTTTTAGACATTTCAGACAGAATCCAGTGTAAACTTTTCACTTAATCCATAATATCCTAAAAATTAATTAAGTATTTCCAAAAGTAATCTACCAACATTTTCATTTCTAAAGGCGGCATGAAGTATCTTCCACTTTATCAGCTTTACTCTCGCGTGCTCGTCTCTTAAAAGTAATAAAATATTCCCTTACTTTTAATTGCATGGCATAATTTGTTGATCATTTCTTTAAAAGTTCTGCACCCAATAAATTCTCGAGTCATAAGCCAAGTCTGTAGACCACTGCATCGCCAGATAACAGTGCAGATTATTTGCTGTTGAATCACCCATGGGAAATATAAATACAGCACCTGGTCTGTGGGCACTGTGCGCTCCGTAAGCTAGAGGGACAAAGTGCTCCACGCCCTTAAGGATTCAGGAGAATTGTTTAGGTAATTGGCTGCCCTCCTCCATATTCTTAGCCCTGAAAAATATCCTCCTCAACAGAACTGAAGAGACACACCCTTAAACCTCTGGAAACTAACCCCCTTGCCCTAGGAGTTCTGCAACAGGCTTCTTCCCAGAGGCAGCAGGTTCAGGAGCAGAGCCAAGGACCATCAGCAGGCAAATTGCCACTAATCTCTAAAAACTGACTAGCTCACTCTCCATAAGAAATGGCCAGAAATCAAAGCTGGATAGCGTTGTCCAGCTGTCCCATCCATTTGGGTTCTTTCCTCCCTGCCTATAGACTTCCCTACACCTCTCCAGGGACTCTGGCACGAGTTCCTTGCCTCTTTGCTTTATGTGCAAGTCACACGAGATCCTTCAAGAATATGGAGGGTTTGCTGCTTTGTTGTTTTGGGGTTTGTTTCAGTTTTTTTCACAGACCTTGTTATGGCTTGTATCGGAAACAGTGTGACCAGCAGCTCCAGGTTGGTTCTTCTCCCTCTGTACTCAGCACTGGTGAGGCTGCTCCTTGAATCCTGTGTTCAGTTCTGGGCCCTCACCACAAGAAGGATGTTGAGGCTCTGGGGCGAGTCCAGAGAAGAGCAACGAAGCTGGGGAAGGGGCTGGAGAACAGACCTTATGGCAAATGGCTGAGAGAGCTGGGGGTGTTTAGCCTGGAGAAGAGGAGGCTGAGGGGGAGACCTCATTGCTCTCTACAACTACCTGAGGGGAGGTTGCGGAGAGGAGGAAGCTGAGCTCTTCTCCCAAGGGACAGGGGACGGGACAAGAGGGAATGGCCTGAAACTCCACCAGGGGAGATTTAAGCTGGACATTAGGAAAAAAAATTTCAAAAATCCATTTGGCGTAGGTATCCTTCCCATCTAGGGGGCTGGACAAGCAGACCAGTGGTATCTGTGCATACTGTTTGTTGTTTGTTCTGCACATCCACAGTGGCCCTTTGTTCAGATGATATCTAAATAACCCACAAGTCTATGGTATCATTTGTTCAGTTGATGCTCCTCGCTCTGCTTGATGGTCTCCATCAGTGTGAGCCACATCAAAACACAGATGAAGGTCACCAGCAGTTAAGTAGCTGTGGTGCTTCACTGTTCGTTCTGTGGACCATGCTGACTCCAGGGCTCATTCTCCCTTCCATGCTTTGCAGTCCTTGATAGGAGCTTCTCATTGTAATTTAAAGTTGTCTTTTCCACTTCCATCTGTCTTGCAAAAAGGCAGAGGGAAGCATCCACGCTCGTGAAAAGGAATTGCAGAAGGGTCACCAGGTCTTTTCCTGTTCTTCCTCCTCTCCCCACTTTGCGGATGCTTCCTGCCAGCGTCAAACATGAAGATGCTTTTTCCACGACAAATAAGGAGTGAGGGGCCATGTCAAGCAAAAGCCGCGGGTCTAACTAAGCATAGCATAAATCTCCGGGTCAGAATTTGGAACTCAGCCTCCTATTCTCTTATCGAGGGCTTGTCTGGTCTAGTAATCAAAACCGAGAAGGCCTGGCCTTTTAAGGGAGGGAGGAACCTAAGCGTTTGTGGCTTACAGTGATTTTGATGGGAGTTGTGGCTGCTTGGCTGTTCGGAAGTATTTTATCCTAGTTGCTTCATGAGGCTCCCTCATTTCACACTGGGCAGATCTAGGAGGGCAACACAAAACGTCCCTAATTTAGGTGGTTCTGGATAAGTGATAAGCTAGTGAAAGAGCTGTACGTTGAAGACCTTAATACTCCCAAGTATGCTTTTTCATAAGTGGAACTGAGTAACTTTTCACACTATAGACCTTTCTGCCAAGAAGTAGTTGTGGTTTCCTAACAATGTGTGGCTGTGTTGCTGCAAAGCCCATCAGACAGCAGAGGGAGCACAAGGTAACAGTCACTTTCCCCAGTGCCATGGAAGAGCAGCACTAATTGTATGTAAAAGAGCTAACAGGAATGGCAGAAAGAAAAAAGGAGGGTGAAAGCCATGTTGGTTATAGGATACTCCAAGTGGAAGAAAGGGAACAGGTTAAATGCCTGAGTATTAGGGAATGAGGAGCTAAATATGGCATCTTAATACTGCACGTGGCGAGAGGCCAGATCTGTTAGCTCATAGATCTTAACCTGCTTCCAATATTTGGGTTTGAGCAGGATTAAAAACCAGGAGGGGAGGCTTTTTGGGGGTTCTGGTTTCAACGGCGATGGAATCTCTGAAGAGCAATTTTAGTGTTGTGGCATCCAAATCCAAATTCTTCTCTTCTGGAACCTTAGGATGGAAGGTGCAACCCAGCGTCGTGTCTTCAGTCCATCTGTACTAAACGTTTGATAACTATGCTCTGCAAAATCATTTGTGTACAGCTACAAAATGTAGTTTGGGGATCACAGCCCTGTTGAAAATTAAACATAACTCTCTGACAGCTGATATTCACATCAAAAAATATTGTGCAAATTGGGCTTATGCCCTTAGTTTAACAAAACGTAACATCTCCAAGGTGTAGTTTTCTTATACTCTGCATTAGACATTTTTTTTGATATGCGGTTCCAGAGGTAGGACAAGTTGCTAGAATATAAGATTTCTTAGGAGTCAGCTGCATTAATGACTTTATGACTGAGAATATAAGTGAGTGACATTCATATAACAGACTTTCCAGTATAAAAGCCAGTCTGTTGGCCATAAACACTCAGAAATCTTTACCATGAAAAAATTTAACAATCAGGGGTTACATGTTACCTTTAGAGAAAATGCAGGGTGAGATGCACGAATCTGCTGCTTTTTCTTCGCCTTTTTTCAAGTGGAACGACTTGAACTGAATTTAGCTTTTTTTTTTACTACTTAAGAAGCTTATATGGTTCATAGAAAAATAATTCAAACTGCTTAATTTTAAAGCATTTTTTTAATAAGAAAACTTCAAAGAGGTTAATTTTAGAGTAGGATTCGAGTAACATAGGTAAGGTAGTTAAATATGCCCTCATTGAAATGTAGTTTGAAAAAAACAGACATTCATGGCACCTATACAAATATTTCTATAGATTCTTATCTGTAAGAACAGCAACATATTTCTTTTTTTTTTAATTAAGGATCATTATAATTGCTAATGTATGATTGTTTGGGGGCATATATGAGTCAAACTGTGGTTTTGAGAACACAGTTTTTGAGAACACCTTAACCTTCACCGAATCCTTCAGCCTGTGCTCTAATGCCTGGGCTGAATTAAAGTTGACGATGCCCTATATCCTTGCTGAGGAAGAGGAGCACCTCCAAGAGGAGAAATGAGAAAGCTGGGAGTCGTTCAGAATAAGCGAGGAACATAATTCCCTAAGACAGCAACCATTTTGCAGAGAAGCTGATTAGCAGTTTGGGAAAGGAAGAAAACAAAGAACATTTGGAACAAAAGCTATGGGGTAGATGAGGGATTCAAATTATTTAGGAAAGAGATGCTGTCTCAAAAAGAAGCAAAGCTTTCTAGAGAGAGCAGAAGCAAACTTATTGCTGCTAGAAATGGCATAATCAGGCCAAGAGGTGAATTCAAGCTTGCTTGGGTTTTTTTTTTTTTCATTTGTATTTGTTCCTTGTGTTTTCGTAAAGGGTTTTTTAGGGGATGAGGGTTTTTTTAGGACTTAGGTCTCTATGATTATGAGGCTCCTTTGCTAAGCGTATGTTGCTTTCTGTCATAGTCCTTTAAGGAAACTACTGGAACAACAGTTTCTCACAGCTGATACACCCCAGGGTGATGCACTGAAAAAAACTGTCTCCAGAAAATAGCTCCATAAGTGTTGGTGTGTCCAGATAGTGGCTTACACCATGGAGTGCTCTTCACCTCGGATCTTCAATACTCGTCAGTAATGATTCATTCAAGATGTGTATCTGCCTGGACATGAGAACTTCATGCATTAAAAAGGTTTCTTACTCAGATATTAAGAGACTGTAACAATTACATAATTGTTTCTAGAGCAGGAGGTCTCAATCATGGTAGATTATTACTGTCATGTCATGTCCCATCTTCTTCTCTGCGTGCAGACCAGTTTGGAGTGTTTGGATCCTGCTAGTGGATCTATGCACTCTGACCATCTCTCACCTAGGTCATTTGCTCCTGCTTAGTGGCTTCACATTGATGTTTCTCCAAGAGATCTGTAGGACACTTTTGGGGACACAGTGAGGTCCTGCTGTCCATTTTCTTAGCCAGCCAAAGCATTGGTTCAGCGCTTCCCATCCTTAATTTCATAATGTGATCTCACCTTCAACTCTCTGGTAGTGGGAATTCATTCTTGGACAAGGAATTTCTTTGCCTTTTTAACTTTAAACAGTACTAAGCATACACAGATGATTGAAAAATAGTGTTCTTGCAAGTCTTTAACGCACAGTTTGATCTTGTAGCTCCTGTGCCTTGGATTGGGTGACTACCCCTATGCTCATCAGCTTTTCAATGCTTTCCCTCTAACTACCTTGTCAAGCGTGGGCTGGTGCAGTCCCTTTCACGAAGTCTATTCTTTCTAGTCTCCTTTCTTCTCTCCAAGCTGGCTTTCAGAGTGGAGAAGAATTAATTCTTCCAATTTCCAGACTGAAACTTGGGAGATGTTCTGTGCTGGTAGATCCCAGTGGCTCTGTTTCTGCTTTATGGCATTCGTTGTTGAGCTGCGTGTGGAGTCTGTCCAGCACCATGAAATGCTTTGATCCACCATGGAGGATACAATACCCAGTAAAGGTAAACAAACCCTACAGCCAAGATGATGTTCACAAAATAAAATGGGGTAATCATTTTGATGGAGAACTATTTTTGGTGTGTCACAAGCGCCTTGGTCCTTTTTGCCTGCCATAATTGTGAGTTTATAAACTCCCTCGCTAGTTTCTTCACTTAAGGAAAGCAAAACCAGGAAGCTTAAACGCCATTTTTCTTTCAAATGAATATTAATGGCAGATGTTATGGGCTCTGTAAGAATACACATGTCCATTCATGAGATGGTCCAGACAGAAGAGAGGATTAGGAATAAGGAATTTAAGACTGAATTTAAAAAAGGCAGCACAGGAACTTCAGTCCCCAAATTATCCTCTGAAAGTTTGGGATTATTTCACGCTGTCGGCCAGGATTCTCCATTACAACACCATGATATTCATAATAAAGGAATAAATTAAATCCACCCCTTCCTGCCTGGCTCACAACACGCAGCACTGTGCATGCTCAGCATATGTCCTAGTTTTGATAAAGAGACATTATCGAGCCCAAAATCATTTTAAACAAAACAAATAATGTGGCTGCCCAGCACTTCCTCTGGAAGTAGTTCCTTGGACAAATCTTCCTTAACTCTGAGATGTATGGAGTTAGTATATATGTCTTTCAGTAACATCAATTCATAGAAAGAATTTTTCAGAACAAATGTGCAGCTGTGTATTTTATATATAGGGTGTGAAATGCAGCCGTGCAGGAGGGCTCTGCCTTCAGCCAGGGATTGCCGGTGCCAGGAGGGACTCGGCATCTTCCAAAAGCCCCAGAGTACAGGGCAGGCAGCAGGGAACTCATGTGTCCCCGTGCTGTCACCCTAGGGCTGCTGGCTGAGTTATTGGTCTCTCTGGAGCGTGTCCAGAGAAGAGCAACGAAGCTGGTGAAGGGGCTGGAGAACAGTCTTACGAGGAGTGACTGAGAGAGCTGGGGGTGTTTAGCCTGGAGAAGAGGAGGCTGAGAGGAGACCTCATTGNCTTGTTTATGGGCTGGCAGAGGAACCACAGCTTGAAGGAGGCAGCAGTAAGAGCAGCTGGATCTCCTGCCCCATGCAGCATCACATCCCTTCTCCTGACACCACTATGAGACCCCTGAGCAAAGGGGAGAGGGCTCAACGTGTGGAGTGTTGCAGTCTTTGTTCACGCCAGGCTAGCAGGGAGCCCAGTCGCTTGGGGTTGGCACCCGGAAAGCAAGTTTCAGCTTCCCAGGCTGGTTGGGGTCCCAGGCTGGTTGAGGTCCCAGGTGTGGAGCGTGCTCCTCATCTCCAAGGACCAGGAGCTCAAGCACGCGGCTCGCTCTCTGTTTACACAGTGTAGACTAAGCTGTAAAACGCCGATTGCTTCAGAAGCGAATAGGTCACTCTTAGCCAGACAAGGGAGCATGCACAGAGCAATGGAAAAACAAATTCGTTATTGTAACACCAGAGCATAAAGCAAACCTGGAGGTAACCTGCAAAAGAACACAGCGCCGGGTGTTTGGTGCTTTATGGCATACAAAGAAGAACTGAGAAGCGTGCAGACACTTTTTTCTTTTCTATTTTCAAAATAGAAAGTATCTTTGCCAGGTTCTTAGAATATAGCAAGCATGCTGATTCTAGCTTTCCCTGGTTTTGCTGGAGGGCCCGTGGGAGAAGGACTCCACAGAATTCTAGCAGCTTTTGCAGCATTTTCATTTAAGCAAAACAGTGTTAAGATTTTGAGCAGAGCCTACTTTTTCCTCTAACGTTGCTGAGAATGTCAGAGTGAAAGAGGTGTTAAGAAAAGGAAGACAGACTATTAAAAAAAATTTGCTTCCTTTTTGATTAATTATTGTGTGATGAAACGTGTAGCGAAGTGCGTAAAGGTCACCAGTGAGATCAGGGCCCCTTGGTTCTCGATACTGTGCAGACATGTCGGAAGTAAACAGCTTGCAACCTATATGAGAGAGGCAGATAAAGGATAGTTGGAAAAAGAGGCACAGAAAGGGGAAGTGGCTTGTCCGAGGTCACACATGGATCGGTGGCTGTGCTGGATTGAACCATCTGCCTATCAGGTCTCCTGGATCCTGTTTCTCTGTTTGATGCCCACACTTGTCTCTTTTCCATTGATATTTTGTGAGCATTCAAACAGACCATGCATCCCCCCCTGGGGTGAGGCCACGGGAGAGGATAATCCTTCAACTCTGATGGTTTTAATGTGTCAGAGGCAAAATCGCAGTGCTTGACCACCAGCTCTCACCCAGCTTGGGGCAGGAGCTGGGTCCAGACCCCAGATTGTTTCCCTCAGCTCTGGCCATGGACGTCTTCCCTGGCTTTGTCTGATACAGAGCAGCAAGTGAAACCTTCCATCGCACACCTAAGGACTTAGAGTTGATCCGACTGTTTTGTATACATTTCTAAAATGTAAGACACACACACGCAGAAAACTAAAAAAAAAAAAAACAACACCAACCCAAAAAACCAGAGAAAAACAACCCACCCACTAGAAAGACTTATTTGGAAGTCTGGGAAAGGGTCTAAATTCTGCAACTGCCCTAGGGTGTGTGGGGCACTCTCATTTAACATCAAGGCACTTAAGATATAATGATGCTGCTGGTTTGCCAGACAGACGGATTCTTCCAGGAAGAATAGGGCACAAAAGACCCCTATTCTATAATTGTGTCTGTATGTAATTTTAGGATCTAGGCTTAACGTTTTCCCATCTAAAGAAAAAGATGGGAGAAAATATCCTTTCTAAGAAGAAACGCTTTCAGGCCTTTAGCAGTGCAGAGACAGAGGAGCAAAATGACAGTTCTGTTTTCCTTGCAGATCATCTCTAATAATGGCTCCTGGTATTGAAAGTATTGTGGTTTGCTAGCACTGAAATGTAAAGTTATTTTGAGCGTGAAAGCCTGAATATCGTTCTATTTAAAAAAAAAAATGTAAAAGGAGGAGAGGAATGTTTACAGCACGTTAAAACCTGTGTGACAACTTAGCAAGAACTATTTTAACAATCCTCTTATATCCCCTTTCCTGTTATGCACCATAAAATGAGAATGCAGTGTCAGTAATAAATAATAGCAGCGTGGAGGGGTAGCTCACCACGCCGCTGTCCCCCTGCTCCGTTGGGAACCACGGGCTGCGTGGTTGCCTTGAGTGCTGGGGAGGTGAAGCCAGGAGCCTCTTCTCCTCTGCTGACCCTCTAGGCAGGAGAAAGGCTTGGGAATTCCGTGCTTCTTTACCGGAGCTGACTATAACCTGGGAGTTTAGACAACACAGCCTCCGCGCCTCCTGCCTCGGTGGGGTTTGCGACCCGAACGTAACAGGCAGAACAATTCTTTATTAAAAAGTTTGCAGTCGGGAGTAGGTCTGGAGTGCGTGTTGACAAATATTGAAACCGAATCTGAGAAAAGAGGCGTTCCAGTTTTGTGGGGTGTTTTTTTTTTGTAATCGGCATTCCATATGTGTTATGCGGAGAGCTGGGATGTGCTTGCACTTTGGTTACATAAGAGGGTTTTTTTTTTTAATAAAGTGCCGTGCAGAATGCACGAGCAGTGAGGAGGGGTATCGGGAGGAAAAAATCCTGTAAGGAAATAAGAAAAACTACTAGGTGAAAAGCTCTTACTCAGTGTTTTATTTCCATAATCCCTTGAGTTCCTTAAAGTTTCTTAATGTTTCTGAGGAAAAGCCTCAAACTGAAAGGACGGAGGCAAGATTTTTTTTTCCCTTTTGCTTTAAAGGAAGGTCTTGGTTAATTATTTGGGCTTGTTTTTATTTAAAAAGAAAACAAAAATCACTCTTGAGTTTAGAATTTCTGTATGGAGAAAAACCTACTTCTTTGCCAGAGAGGGAAGTATCTCTTTTTCATTCTGTTTGTTTTGGAGTATCTATACTTAAGTGTTTTGTGTTTGTTCTTTATTGAATACGTTAATAGTGCATCAATTTCTTCTGACAATGTTCGTTCCATTCGGAGAGGCTCACCCTTTCCCATATGACAAACTTCATTTTACTTGATGCCACTGCTTTGCACACACCCCCCACCTCCCCTTTGATTGATGATAGCTTAATTTCCTACTTTATTTACCTTTTAATGCTTTTTTAAGTGATTGTTGTTCTGGCCACCACAAAGGAAACAACCGGAAAAAAAACCCACCCCACATTGGATTCTTGCTCCAATTACAATCAGTTTGCTTTATTCTTCCTTTTTAGATTATTGTTTGGCTTTAATTTGTTTGTTTCTCCTTTAAACGGGATTGAGATTACTCAAGGGTTTCTTGCTCAGCAGGTCAAAGGGTAACTTGGAGACTTTGAAACCGTCTCCCTTTTTATCACCCAGTTTCGTTCTTCCAAGAGTCCAAAGGATTTTGCAGGACGATAGCTCGTGGAGGATGCCTCCATCTAAGGAAAGCAGGAGCAGCAGACCTGAGTCATTGCAAGAGGCCACGGGAGTCGTCTCAGTGTTCAAAGCAGATGAAAAAAACACAGATCTAAGTCTAAATCAGAACCTTAATTAATCCACGTATATAACTAACTAAAAGACTAAGTTTACTGGGGGTTAAATATGTTGAGATGCCTCTCTACCAGTCATTTCTGTGGCCCAGGATGAAGGTGTTTCTATTGCTAAGGCTGAAAATTTTAGCAGACTTCAAACCAGAGAGGTATCAATACACAAAAATATATCGTGTGTGCTATTAAAAAAGTCCTTTAACTGAAAGAGTCAATCTGTCCCCGAGATAATCCCTGCTTTTGAAAGAGGAAAGTCTGCTCAAACTGCTCAGCCCTGGCACCCTGAATTTGTAGGACAGCAAAACACAGTGCTGGGCGATGTGGGCTCCTCAACAAACACTCACAGCTGCTTCTTATTTCTGCAAAGATTTTAATCCTCAAAGGTGCTATGCGCAGGTGGAATTTATGCAAAGATATACAAAAATAATAAATTTCATATTAAGCACGTCACGGAGAAGAATGAATAGATTTTTTAAAAAAAACCAACAGAAATCAAGGTGTAGACATTATCCTACAATCACGTATGTTCAGCTGTGTAGGGAACGATGGGGTTGCAGATTCTAAGTGAAAAAAGATTAAACTGCCTTCCCCTTTAGGCTTCCCCTTATCATGATCAGCAGCTCTGACCCAAAGTCTTGGAACAGTCTTACAGGCTGAAGATGAGGAAGAGAAGATAACTGAGGTGCACAGCTGTAACTGCATTTTTAGGCCATAGTTTGTTGTGCGCTGATCCACTCCTTGACAGCTTCAAATCAGAGATTATTTCCCTATTCTGTTTTGTTTGGGTTTTTTTTCCCATGCATGCAAGCTTAGCTCTCTTTGGGCTCATCCTGATGCCATAGAGAGGAACATTACAAAGTTTACAGTCTTGGTTTTCAAGCGGAAAGAGCCTAAAGTAAATCAGAGAGAAAGGTGTTGCTGTAAGAACCATTTGTTTCATGTGTTCCCTGGATTAATTGAGCTCTGTATCCTTTCATTAAAAAGTCTGCTGAAAATAGGCTATTTCCTATAAACAGAAACAAAGGAAACTGTACAGTTAGATCACCCCTGTCACTTTTACTTTTTGAGCTACAAATTTTGTCTCCTCTGCCTTTTCTTCTTAGCCACGGCAGGAACTGAAATCCAGGCTATTCCAGCGGCAAGAAAGGCTGACAACCTCCTCAAAAGTTGCAGTGCCATTTCAGTCTGGTTGCTAAGGGATGCTCAAGCTTGATGTCGTCTGTACCTTTCCTTCCAAATGAGCACATTGGTCTGGTCACAATCCACCCCCACAGTTCACAGCCAAAAGTTTCTGAGGTCATGTTCACTGTGGATAGCGTGAGCCCATAAGGAACTCTGCAACTGTCCTATCTGAAAACTAATTAGCCATCTCTTTTTTTCTGGAGGCTGGGGCTTCCAAAGCGCTCAGTACCTTCAACTTCCAAAAAAATGTGACTTGTTTGCAGTAGGAAATAAGGGTGTTTGTCGCTGGAGGTGTTTGGAAAGTATCTGTAGTGTAAGATAGACATCCTGATCTGGATGTCACAATCACCTCTAAAAAGAGTAACTTGAGTGAATTCAGAGCCTGAGTCTCATCGCTTGAAAGCAAAACTGATGCAACATCAGAACTGTAAGCAGAAAGTTTTACCCATTTTGTTAGAAGAAAAGAATGCAAAGGCACAAACAAAATGGTTTTGAGATGTATTTTATCGACAGGTTCAAAATCTACTCTGTGAAGAAAGTAATAACTCCAAGAACAAGTCTTGCATTTTCATTTTCCAGCCCATTGTAAAATTGTGAGCGTTAGAACAGTATTTCCTTGTCTGCTACCCATACAAGTGTGAATTAGGGAGTCTGCTGCAAGGAAAATGCATTACTCAACTGAGTAGAGTACATGTTTATTTACAGGATCAGGTCATTGTCTTCCATTGTCTTCAGTCTCAGACACCAAACTCGTTTTGGGGGAAAAAGCTGTGGGGGGAGAATGGAGAAAAGAATAGCAATGAAATTTCTCTTTTGAAAAGATTAAGAGACCTAATGATTTTCATTAGAATATAATAGACCGATGAAACTAAAAACACATTAACTAAAGTTATCAAGTGAAATGAAATGGATTATAGATGTATGAAATTTTACTATACACATCCCTCATAAATATTCCATTGAAATATTACTCACTCTGAGTTATCCTGCTGCATCTCCTTGTGAGACCTTTTCTGGTTTGACAAGTGAAAGAGAGGAATATTGTTTCACACTGCCACTCCCTCTGTTCTTCTGTGAAATCCTTAAGCTAAGATACATGTTGATGTCTCCGTGCTTACTTCAGACTAAACCAAAATTGCCACAGAATCTGAGGCTGCTGGCTATTATATTCAGACACCCAAGGAACATCACTGAAAACGAATTCAATCTGTACGTGTGCAACACTCTCAGTCTGCTGTGTGTAAACTCTTAGCTCCCGTTAATTTAAGTGTGCAGAATGGAGTCAATAGACTCAAGTCTTCCAATGTCTCTTACAGCCACTTTCACACTCATGTTGCCTTGTATTTCTGAAAGATATTTATGCCTAAGTGTCCTTTAACATCCTATTCTGACTGGTTTCAACTTTCAAAGAGATGGTTATCACAGAGAAGACAATAATTATTTCATCTTTGTGTTTATTTGTTCCTAGGGCTGCAGGTTCTTCAGAAGTGAGTAATTTTATGGTGAGTTGGGTCAGCTTCTGCCTGCACTTACTCTTCTGATGGCAGTAGTTTCGTGAAACTCAAGCTCATGGATTTCTACAAGATGGAAGCTAATGGTTTCAGTAAGAAACAAGGTTTACTCTAAAGATATGCCAGCAGCTTTGTGCTATTTAAACAAATGAAAAAGAGGAAGAACAGCCCATGTATTGGTGTGCTTGCTCTGCAAATGATCCTTTCCTAATCAGGACAGCGCCAGAACAAAAAACCATGGCAGTTCAGTAGGTTTGGTGCCTTATATCTAGTGGCGTGTCTATTTGATAGGAACGGTTGGACTCGATCTGGTGGGTCTCTTCCAACCTGGTTGTTTTATGATTCTATGATTCTATGATTCTATGATTCTATTTCAGAAAAAAAACCCAACCCAAACCAAACAAAACCCCAAAACAAACAAACAAAAAAAGGCTGTAATTGCTAATGGCTTTAACAATTTGAGAGTTTTCTTTTGATTTTCTGTAGCTGTTGACGCTTTCTCACTTTAATAACACTTGGAATACAAAGAGCTGATTTTTAATTCTGTTGTAAGTAACTGGGAGTTTTGTGAATCAGCTGAGAGTTTTATCCCTTTTCAACTACCTTATGCTTTGGTCAAGAGACAGAGGCACAGGGTGGATATACCAGGAGGGCAGCAATTCCTGCACCCCAGCACGGTGGCTGACGGCACTTAGTGGTTCACCTCACAGAGCCCGTCCTGGTTTGTGTTTGGGACAGGGATGCACGAGCGCTGCTTTTCCAAAGCAACAATTCCCTCGTCAGTGCATGCTGTGGCATATTCCCTGATCCCCATCCCTCCCCTAATGCTGCTCACCAAGATTTTAGCCTTCTGTGTGTCTCCAGCAATAATTTTTATCTTGTGTACTCCTTTGTGTTTGGAGCCTGAGGTAGGCTCCCTTCCCCCCAAGCTGCAACCTGGAGGAAAGCAAAGCCTGGAGGCTGGGGCAGATTTCCCTGCTGCATGAGGTGGCAGATACTGGCATTACTGCATTCTCTTCATACCTGTGACCATAAAAAAGCTGTGAGGTTTTATAATTTTCTGCTTTATTGAGTCCTTTATGCCTTGTAAATGCCACAGTTAAAATATATTTGAATATGGTATATTATGTGGAAATAATATAAATAAAAGACCTATAGAAGAAACAAGGAATTATTATAATCTTTGCTTCAGATGAATCTGGGCAGCGCTGAGCCGAGTGTCTCTGAGATGTTTTGTAACTGCCTTGGCCTAAAACAACACCTTGAGAAGTCAGTAAGAGCCTCTTCACTGACTCCAAAGCTCTTAGGCTCTGCGCAACACGAAGTTGCGGTGTTTAAGAACAGACTGAAAGTGGCAGTAACTCCTCAAAGCCCAAGATTTGGGGGTGGTGTCCCATTTCTCGTGAGGTCCAACCCTCTTTCAGCAAGGGCAGCTAAACAGATGTATCTGATGACACTGACTATGACCTCCTGGTTGTTTGCTCTATTCACATAATTATTTTACTGTAGGTGGTTCTAAATATAGTAACTGGATGACGTAAGAAGGTGTGTTCATGGGAATAGTGTTGTAGATAACTGAATTTTGTAAATGCAGATAAATAATTTATGTATAGTAAAGGCCATCTCGCTAATCTCAGGGAGGCAGAGGAAAACTACCTGCGTATTTTAGGGAACCGGGCTTTAAGAGCAAAGCGCCAGTCTTTGTTTTCCTGATGTAGCTGATAAGCTCGTGCATGAAAACTACTGTGTAATTTATATAATGAGGTTTCAAAAAATATTTTAGAGAACAAAATGGAGCCAGAGAGCTGGCACAGCACACACAGAAGCAACTGTATACATCAAGTTGTCCTCTGTGGTCCACCCACATGACTCTGTAGCCTGTTTTCCTCTGTCCTAGCCCTGTCCAGGGCATGCATGGGCTCCTCTGTGCCCAGGGGCAGGCCTCCAATAAAACTTACTCAGAATTCTACGAATTAACCCCCCCAACTCGTGCAAACATTTTCTTGGCTTCCTCCCAAGAAGCCCTTCCAAAAGACTGCCACCCATCCGAGGGGTCACTTAGTCACGGAGCCCTGCAGGGCTTATAAGCACCATTTAAGTACTGGAAGGCTGCAATAAGGTCTCCTTGGAGTCTTCTCTTCTCCAAGCTGAATGACCCCAACTCTTTCAGCCTCTCTTCACAACAGAGGCACTCCAGGCATTTGATCATCTCCGTGACCTCCCTCTGGACCCACTCGCACAGGTCCATGTCCTTCATGTGCTGAGCACTCCAGAGGTGGACACAGGGCTCCAGGTGGGGTCTCACCAGAGCAGAGTAGGGGGGCAGAATCACCTCCCTTGAAGCTGACAATGCTCCTTTGGATGCAGCCCAAGATACTGTTGGCTTTCGGGACTGCAATCGCACATTGCCACCTCACACCCAGCTTCTTCCCCGAAGCGGGAGCAGCAGGGCTGTTGGAAGTACTGGGGCTGTTGGAAGAAGCAGGGCCATTGGAAATGGGATGGTGGGGCTGTTGGAAGAAGAAAGGCTGATGGAAGTGGGAGCAGCAGGGTTGTTGGAAGAAGCGGGGCCATTGGAAGCAGATTGGTCATTGGAAGTGGGCATGGTGGGGCTGTTGGAAGAAGCAGGAGCATTGGAAGTGGGAGTGGTGGGACTGCTGGAGGAAGAGGGGGTGTTGGAAGAGGGAAGACAGTTGGAAGGGGGATGCTTGAAAGCGGGAGCAGTGGGGCTGTTGGAAGAAGCAGGACTGTTGGAACAAGCAGGACCTTTGGAAGCGGGAGCGGTGGAGCCGTTGGAAGAAGCGGGGTCGTTGGAAGAAGTGGGATCATTGGAAGTGGGAGTGGTGGGACTACTGGAAGAAGTGGGGCCGTTGGAAGAAGCAGGATCATTTTAAGTGGGAGCAGCGGGGCTATTGGAAGAAGTGGGATCATTGGAAGGGGGCACGGTTGGGCCGTTGGAAGAAGCGGGACTGCTGGAACAAGCAGGACCTTTGGAAGCGGGAGCGGTGGAGCCGTTGGAAGAAGTGGGATCATTGGAAGTGGGAACAGTGGGGCCGTTGGAAGAAGCGGGACTGCTGGAACAAGCAGGACCACTGGAAGCAGGAGTGGAGGGGCCGCTGGAAGAAGTGGAATCATTGGAAGTGGGAGTGGTGGGGTTGCTGGAAGCAGCGGGGTCTTTGGAAGTGGGAGCGATGGGGCCTCTGGAAGAAGCGGGATCATTGGAAGTGGGAGCGGCGGGGCCG
>WAAB01018202.1:85154-167929 GCA_013389865.1 Piaya cayana
GGGGTGGGGAGGTGGCACCGAAGCTGGATCCGGGGGGAGGAGGAGGCGTCTGCGTTCGCTCGAGAGCAGCCGCGGAGCTCCCCGCGGATCGCGCCCTGCCGCCACCCCCCGGGGAAGGTGCGGGACCGGCGCGGGGCTGAGCCGGGGGGGCGGGGAGCGCAGCAGAGGCAGCCGCAGCTGCCGGGGAGGAGGCCCGGAGCGGCAGCAAAGTCATCGCCGTCGCCCCCCCCCCCCACCCGCCCCGCTCCGCTCTCTCCATGCCTCTGGCTTTGGGCAGCGGCCGCCGCAGCAGCGAGTAGGGGAGGAGGAGGAGGAGGAGGAGGAGGAAGAAGAAGGGAAAACCTCCTTGCCTCGCCCCGGCCGCCTCCCGTCCCCTCCTCGCCCCCCAAGATGGGCTGTTTGGGGAACAGCAAGACGGAGGATCAGCGCAACGAGGAGAAGGCGCAGCGGGAGGCCAACAAGAAGATCGAGAAGCAGCTGCAGAAGGACAAGCAGGTCTATAGGGCCACGCACCGGCTCCTCCTGCTGGGTAAGGGGGACGCCGTGGGGGGGAGAAAACAGGGCAGGGCGCTGCTCGGGGCTTGGCTGGGGCGCCGGGAGGAGGAGGAGGAGGAGGAAGAGGAAGCTAGGAAGTCGGGGAATCGCTCGGGGGAAGCGCGGAGGGAGGATGTCGGGGGGAGCTCGGCGCTGTCGCAACCGCCCCCGGGGGGACCTGCGCGTGTCGTGTTTTTCGTGGCGGTGGGGTGGGGGGAGATGGAGCCGAGAAACGCGGGTTGTGGCTCCGAGGGAAGGGGGGGGGGGAGGTCTGAAAATCAGCAAGGGAGCGCTGGCCGGGGTCGCGGTGGTTTAAATCGAGAGGAAGGGCTCTCGGCTGCGCCTCGCCGCTCCTTCTCGGGGAGGCAGCGAGCGGCCAGGCCTCGCCGAGCTGCCTCGCCCCCGGCTGTAGGGAAATAAAGCGATTTTTTGAAGGTTATGAGCCGGGAAGCGTCCCCTTACCGATAAAAAAAAAAATCCTTCAAATAACTGGTTTGAAGGGAGAGGCTAAATGTAAATGGAGAGCCCAGCAGTACAGCAGCACCTGCAGCGCTGAGGAGCCCGCCAGGGCGCCAGCAGGATCTTCTATTGGGATAATTTGGACTCCAAGCTCTGGGGGAATGTCTTGTGCTTGGGGATTTGGGGCTAAACGTTACCTAGATAAGGTAGAAGCCCTTTGCCGTCAGGTGGGTCGCTCTCCCGAGAGGCAGGATCTCAGGAAAGAGCAAGACGATGGGCTTGCCTGGATGTGCTTTCTGTTTTCAGTGGGTTTTGGAGGCTGGAAAATAGTTGAGGTGCTTGTAAATAAAAATCTGTGGTTCTTCAGCGATGGCTGGAAGGCCGTCTGCGTGCGTGTGTCCTAAAGCGATAGCTCGGCTGGTGCAGCTCCTAATAGTAATTGTGGGTTTCAGACTGCCTGTAACACAAACTCGCTGGTGAAAAATAAAACAGCTTGTGTCCCTGTCGTTACGTTACCCTTACAAGAGACGTGAAATAAAAACCCAGGTGCTTTTAAAGTTGTCGTAATGTTTTCACACCGTGTTCAAGCTGCTCCACGTTCTAACGGGTCCGTCCTGCTCTTTGTAGGCCCCGCTGCTGTACACGTGCTTGCCCCCACGAGCAGTTGCTCTGAAATTAATGGAACTCTCCTCGCTGGCGAAATTAAACGTGCGCGTAATTCTTGGTAGGAATAGGGCCTTAATGAGTAGCCAAATATAGAAATAGCCTTATTCAGAAATTTAGATGTAGCGCTTCGTTTTGGTTCACTGGTCTCATCCAGAGAGCCCCGGGGATGTCGGTACCGAACTGTATGTATTTATAGCAAAAGCAACAACTATCTCCCCCTTTCTTGGCCCGAGCGAAGTAAAGATTTTTGGCTCCCGGTGCGTATAATTACAAGATGTGATTTAGAGTTACGGCTGAAACGTTATTAATTATTCTGAATGGAAACACGACTGTAGCACATACGGCCATCCCTTAGTTGTGAAGAGGAAGGATCCAGTCTCTTATCTTAACCCAGAATCCTTCTTCTTGATCACTTTTGCTGCCTGTCTTTATTGCATGGTGCATTATGCCTGAAAAGGCAGAGTGTGTATGTTATAAAATAGTAGTTTAGGAAAGAAATGATGCTTGCTTGAAGAACCATAGGTGAAACCTGCTCTCTAAATGCTTACAAAACATCAGTGAGCAAGGAGAGGAAAACGGAGGAAGGCTCTGGCATTAAGGTGGCAAAACATGCGAGCACGATTGCTGGAGAGAAGAGCAGGACTGTTAGGTATTCATGAGGGAGAAGGAAAGGAAGAGAGAAAGCAGAGAGGAATGCATCTGTCAGAACATTAACTTTGAAATATAACTGGTAAAATACAGTTTTGAATGTGAGGCTCAAAATGGAGGCTTGTGCTGTCAGTGTGTGCTAGCGGAGGCCTGGCATCCTATAAATACAAACTGTACCTCTGTGCCCGTTCTGCCACAGACGTACGTTTTCCGTTGTTGAGACATGGGCTGATGAGAGGAATAAATGATTAGCCAGGAGATGTGAAGGGAAATCTTTGTAAATTTTGCCAGGTTAAGATACTACTCTTGCAAAAAAAAAAAATGTTTGCTTTATATATATAGAAAGCTACCAATCCAGCCGTGGGGAGCAGCTCGATTCAGTGCTGCTGTGCGAGTCTTTTTAGTGTGCATGGAAAAACGGGTGCTGTAGGCAGATGGGTTGCCCTGTGCATTGGCATCAGTGCAGCACAGCAGAAATAGCATACGTCTGCTTACAGAAGCGGGAGTAAAGCGGAGCAGGGTTTTTTGTACTGCAGGTATAAAAGGGAATCAGAGGAGACCTGCGGGGGTTCTCTTTGGAGCACGCAGCCACAAAAGGTGGTCTTTGAGTCTCGTTGCGTCTGTGATTGATTTGGAACGTGTAGAGAGGGTGGGAGGTTGCTTACAAGACACAAATTAGAGAAGGAGGTTTCTGTAGCGTTGTGGGTGGAGGCTTAAAGGGGATGCCTTCCTTTTTCAGATGTGTGTATCCACGTAATTTATTGCTTGTGATTTAAGTTGCAGTCTTTTGACTGGGTGATAATAAATGCAGCCAAACTCAGAATGTTTTAATAATCTAACAAAAGTGCTTCGGTTTAGTATGGACTTCAGTCAGTCTTTCTCTCCATTGGATAGTAGTGACAAGGCAAGTGGATTTTGCCGTTCGTATCTTATTGTCTAGAAAATGTTGAAGTTGTCCTTTTTCCTTCCAAACCCTGCAGTCTACTTTTAACGTTGACACTGGAAAAATGGACAGTGAAATGATCCAAGATTCACATCTGACACATGACTTGAGCTGGGCATTTATTTTTAGCTATGACTGAAGTTTCCAGTGGCAATTACTTCTTTTTCTTTCACTTTTCACTCTTGCACTGAGAAAACCAACTTTCTCAATTTTACCCTGAAGAACAAATTCTGGTGTGTCACTTCATCACTCATGCTTCCTTCTGAAATTGATTTACTTTCATTTTCTAGGTGCTGGTGAATCCGGTAAAAGCACAATAGTCAAACAGATGAGGATCTTGCATGTGAATGGATTTAATGCTGAGTAAGTGCATTTGTTTTTTTTCACTTTACAACCTACCTTAAGTCAATGCGCCACACTGTAGTCATTGCTGGGTTTTTGTGTCTTGGTATATTTTCTTTCTGCTATCGTTTCATGTTTCCAGAATTTGGATATGCATTTTTAGATGAGATTAATAGACATGAACTTGAAGGAGTCACGCACCAGTAATAAGTAAGAGCTAACGGTCTAAAATGGTTTATATAAAGGTTCACTATAGCCGATTCGATTAAGGCTTAAGTTTTGTGGGTTTGTTTTCTTCTAACTGCAGTTTCTTTCACAACATGGCTGACACTGATTTACCTCTGCTACAGCACATTGATTCAAACTGCTGTAAACGTGCCTCCTGTTAGTGTACAAGATGAATGCAGTTTTCTTTATTTAGAGCATGGAAGGCTTTTGTTTCTGTCTCCTCACAAAATGAGAATGTTCTGTGAATTTTGGGGGTAATGGGTCAGATTTTCTTCAGTCTTCTGTTGTGTTTGTTTGTCCAGATGTTTGTGTTAAGTTGCATTTCTAAAAGTTCTTCTTGTTTACACTTAAAACCTGTTCAGTTATTTGATAGTTGTGAGGAGGGGAGTGGCATTAGGATAAGGAAAATGGAAATCTCTTATTCTGTGTGAGAAAGATAGGTGTTTGCTAACTTTTCATCTAACCTTGCTAGGGAGTAGGAAGAGATACTTTTGCATATTAGTTCATGCTTGCAAGTGTCTGTGTGCGTGTGCACACGTATACCAAAACCTGCTAAATTAATTCTAAACGAATTAAGGTGTTGGAATTTCAGAGCTTATTCTCTGTGTTTAGTTTCTTTAGATTATATTACTGGTTTTGTCTTTCTTGTTTCTAAACATAATATTTTTGTATTGGTGTCTTCTAGCTTTGAGTAGTATCATATTTTTTGAATCCTGGTTTCTGAGAAGATGAAGCTTTCACTAGTGTTTCAGTAGTTAATTTATTAATAAGAATGCCTGAGCTAAAAGTTTAGCCAAGGAGCCTGGACAATACTTGCCCCTAATCCCAAATTACTAGTTCAGGATAAGGTACACAGTCTTTCGGAAGAAAGTTCAGACTTTTTTATAATAAATTACATTCTGTGCTACATGTTATTAGCTAGCTCCTCTTTATATTTTCTTTATTCAAGACAACACTCTTTCATAAAAGTGCCCAGTCCCGCATTGTGTTACTGCCGTGTTGTCTCCATTATTTTGGCTGCTCTTGTTACTACAGACCCCTTAAAGACTTGTGTGACTTAAAAGATTTGCATAAGTTGACTTTAATGTAGCAGTTCTCAACATTAGGTGCTAAGAATTTTGTCAGTGGAAGTCAAGGATCCCTGGCACCTTTAGAAGTATCAGTGAATTTAAGTAATGCAGTTGTTCTAAGTTTCCTAAGCTCTTGAGAGATGCTGCTGCGTAATGAGTGGTCTGACACCCGAGTTGATAACCTTCTCAGCCTCCCAAGCTGCTTACCCAAATTTGTGGCATCCTGGGAGCACAGAGACCTGTTATACAAAGGCTACAGAGCTGAGGAGGGACTGGGACACGCTCTGGGCTTTGCAACAGTGGTGTGTTCCTGGAGTATCTCACTTCTGTGTGGTAGGTTGGGGCTGATCTGAGCATGCAGCTGGATTCCAGGGCAACATGGCAAATTTGGCCTCGGGAGCCTCTGCTGGCTTCTGCCTTCTTGCAAGGGATTTAGATTACCAGGCAGCCCTATGCCAGCACAGCCCTGCTGCCAATCACATAGTGTGCTCCAGTGTGGGAGCCGCGTTTGGATCGCTGTGGAGCTGCCTGCAGCTCAGGAACCAGATTTTGTCCACTCCACGGCATAAAAATCAAATTAAAAGCCGGTGTATGTAAAATATACAAGAAATGAATTATAATGGATGTAGCCTTAGGGTTTTGTTGCCGAAGATAATCAGTAGATCCTAACATACACTTTAAATAGATGAGAAGGCTGGTTTTCAGTGTTTTGAAGTTCTTGTAAGTTACATGTTAATCCTTAAATAACTTTTTTTTTTTTCAAAGTAACTAACAGCTCCCTACCTTGTCCTGCTTTCCTTGCTTTCCATTTTGCTGGATTCGTTGTTTTTCTGCCCTGCTTACCTTATGTAGGAGTCCGCTAATGAGAGTGATAGCATGAAGGTTTTTTTGAAGAGTAGGAAAAGCATTACATTTAATGTTCTTATCAGTTGTTCTAGAACATAAACTTGTTTGCGTACACCACAGCCGATGTGATGAATAACAGCAGAGGGGTTGTGAAAACTGGTGTGTTCAAGAAACTTTGTATAATGTTAGTGTCCATGTACATAACTGTAGTTCTGCATTATTTCTGTTGATGCGGCTTATTCATGAGTCTTGAAATTAATCCGTTTTATAGTCCTGTCTAAAACTTCTTTGGTTACCCTGTGATAATTGTTGTTTGAAGCAGATAGAGACTGACTGTTACTGAAGATGTCAATTGTGCTACGAGCAAGGGAATCAAAAGTTTTTCTTCAGTGCTGCTCCAATACTCTTCCCAATTTCTGGTGACTAAACAGGATATCCAGTGCTAAATGTGCAGTTTCCTTCAGGGAGTGTGGCTTTTTTCTTTTTTTTTTTTTTTTTTTTTTCCTCATTTGTTTTGGTTATCAGCTACTGCCCCATAGGGATGGAGGGACAGTTGTGCATTTAGGTGAATTGGCCTAGCTTAGAGTTGTAGCATTTAACAAGGTGAAATCTACGTAGTTCTACAAAACAGAAGAACTTCCTCTGGGACTCCAGTCCTTGGTCGCCTTAGCTAATTAATTATTTGAGGAACTGTATGGAATCAAGTGTTGCAGGTAATTAATATGCTTAATAGTTAACAATGCTAAGGTGAGTTTGAAGGTGGTTAAAGTTCTAGCCAAGTTAACTACAGTAAAGACTGTTGAAAAAGATTTCAGTGTTCTCTTTATAATCTGTAGCTGAATTAGAGGCAGAAATATTTTTCTTTTGTTCTGAAGGTATGTCACCTTCAGAAAACTGATTCCGCCTCACCTCAAACCAGAACAAGGTGACATGTGAGAAGTAACAGACCTGTGGCACTGGTAAGCGGCGTGGAACATTGGAGAAGCAAGGCATGGTCTATAGCACAGGATTTTCTGGATGGCGATTTTGGAAGGGCTTAGCTTGCTTCCATCTCTTGCAGGATGGTTTCAGTTGGCCATGCTATCAACTGAGATGTTCCTACAGGAATTTCATAAATAATGGGAGTGTTGTTTCCTCACAGTATTCTTCCAATGTGCCTCATATTTAACATGGAAAAGCTGTTTTAAGCGTAACGAAGGCTCCATATCAAACAAATTTTCTACTCTTTGCATTACTGCCAACAGCAGAGCCCCTTGTGATGTAGAAAGGGTTTAAATTTGGCTTGTAATAGCAGGAAGCCTGTGACTTCCCTTCCTTTCCTTCCCTCCCTCCTCAACACTTCAACTGTCTTTTCATGAGGCTGTTCCAGAGGAGCAGGTCTCCGCTAATGCACTCTGCATTTTGTGACATCTGCTGACAAAGTGGAGTTAAAGCATTCAAGTTCAGTTGTCAATCTTTGTAATTGAGAAAGGATTAAAAATGGCAAAGGGAGGACAAGAGGAGGAGTAGTAGTAGTAGCAGTTGGAAGAATCAATGTATATGTATAGTTCAGGTTGAAGAGGAAAAACCCACTTTCCTCTGTTATCGCATGGCTGGAGTTCTTTGCTTCCAAGATTATAGCCTTTCACTGACTTTTTTTTAAAGTCATCCTTCCCATCTGTGATCACTGTGGGTTTGGTTGACAGACTCGAAGGAGAGGGTCATTGTCATGCACGATTTTAGAAAGTGGGAAATGGGCAAGGGTGGCAATAGACAGTTTTGAAGTGTCATGGGAAAAACTGGGACAAGCAGAAATATTTCGATAGAAATAAATTGTTGAGACACAACTTACAAAATCCACTACAAATATTGACAAATATGGGGAATGTGCCTTTGTGATTAGTAAGTTTGGAGAGTATTTATGACTCAGGATGTCTTGAGGTTTAGGAAATTTCGGATAACACCTCTCAGCCTCAGTTTCCCAAATGATGTTGTATAATGATGACTGTTTCTTAAACTGATGTGTAGAATAGGAATTGGTGTATTTATCAAATCTGTTAATGGTGGTTGCAGAAGCAGAACTGAACAGCTTTATTTCTCAAGGCTTAGATGACAAAAATATTTACCTTTCTCTTGTACTTTTAAACATTATTTTCTCTTAAGTGCAGAAGTTCAGAAAGCCAAGTTGACCTCTTAAAGGTTTGGAACTTGTATGTCACCTAGACTCAGTACTTTGTGACGAAGGAAAAGTAGGCATTGGTGCTTTCATCCACCAAAAGCTGGACTGCATTACCACCCTGATTTCACATAAACCAGTAAATTATGTTTTCTGGACACACTGGTCAGTGTCAGCCTCTCTTGTGACTAAGACATCTGTCTCACTAACTTTACTCCTCTGCTATCTGACACGGTGTTTTGTTTTCTAACATTGTTCTTCTTGTGTGTGTGTGTGCTTTTATGGAAGTTATGAGTCTTCAAAAATTGTGAATTCCCTCCCAATGGCCAATACCAGTTTGTATACACAAACAGCATTGCTCTGTTTTTACAGTTCATTTAGATTTGTGTAGTGGCAAAGAAATTATTTTTTGTCCTGATGTTTGAGTAACATTGCAGATTGTTTGGGGTGATTCCTTCTCCCCTACCCGCTTCTTTCTTTTTCTTTGCATCCCAATGTATATTGGGAGGTTTCTGCAGATTTGAGGCAGTGTGTGTGGTGTTTTTTACCTCAGCTCCTGTTCCAGGACATAGACGAGGTGTTACTATGCTGGAAAAGTTGTGTGTATGTGTCTCTTCAGGACTATGAAAAGTTTTGTTTCAGCTGAACAACTAGTTACGGGTTTTGAGCGAAGTTTGTGCTGTAAGAACATGAGGTGGAGGTGTGGGTGGAGAGGGGAGGACAATACGTGTTTCAGTCTATTTTAGGTCTTATCCCGAGAACTGTACAGTTTTGTAGTTGAGTTTTGTCAAAAGACAAGACTATACCAGCAGTGAATAAATACTATGATTAAGAACTGAATGCTGCATATAGCTTGTAAAAGCTTACGCAAAATGTTTATGCGATTTAAATATAACTGTCTTCCATCAACTTGAAAGAAATGGGAGGTGATGCCTAGTAGTGATGTTAAACAACCTAAGCAAAATAGATGTTCTTGAATTGTTCGCATGTTTAATGTGTTTATGTGGTTGACGTTTTATTTCTGTTCTGTGAAAATGTAAACCTTAATGAAGCAGTATTAATAGTTCGTTATGTTGTAAAGGAAAGAGGAAAAAGAGTTATCAGTTTTTGAGTTTTTCCAGTTTGTTGCGATATCTTGCCCCAGGATAGGAGACGTTCTCCATGAGGAACAGGTGCTGATGTTTTGCATTTAAGTCTCCTGCTCAGGTGTGGTTTTAAATACAGTAAGATGAGTTTCAGTAAATTCTGATAGTTTGGAATACCTACACTGGGTCTTACTTGGCATAGAGTTATTACCTTATTACTGAGATGTTGAATATTCTAATAGTCAATGGAATAACTCCCACACCCTGCTCAGGGGCATTCTGTACTTCTAGTACAAGTGAATATTTTTTTTGTAGGGCGCAAAATTATGTTATTTACGTTCCTAAAATCATTACAGAACAGCGATGCATGAAGGAATCTGTAAGTTCTAAAAGCTGATAGGTTCTCTCTGTCTCTAGATGCTCATAGCAGGCTCAGGCTAACCACAAGTAGAGAGGTGACAACACAGTATTGAAAGAAAGGAGAGACTTTCATTTTAACGTTATGCTTTATTTTCAACTGCCGGTTTTGTGTGTGTGCTATTTCAAGAAACTTTCTTACTTAAGTAAAAGAAGGAAAGTAAGAATTGAACATAAATTTTCTTTGTTGTTTCCCATGAATTATAACAAGGTGTTGCTTGTAGCAGAGCATGCATCTTACCTGTATTTACTGGTTGGTGGGAAATGTTAAATTCTCCTAGCAAAGCAGTATTTAAATTACCACTTCCATGTTGTTGCGTGCTGACGTCTCTCTGTCCTCTGAGAAACTGTTGCTGGCCTGGCAACTCAGTATTTGTGCTTTCAGTTAAATATTTCATTTTTCTGGGGTTTTTTAAATTTAAAAAAAACCCCCACCCTAACAACAAAAACTCAGTAGTAAACTTACTCCTTAAGCTAAATTTGCATATGTTGCAGACATGATTTGGAATGAAATGGGACTGGCCAAAAATACGGCACATGTTCTATTTGTTTTGAGGTTTAAATTTCACAAAAGCTTTTAAAGTATGCATAGGCATCTATCTGCCTAGTAGGAAGCTTTATAGTTAGAGTTGTAGAGAGCTTTAGGGCAGTGACTGTCAATAGTGGCATAAGCGTGAGGGACGTAATCGGAGAAGCAGAAGAGAGAGACAGAAGAGAATTTAATACTTAACTGTGTGGAAAACATTGTCAGTGGGTCTGGGAGAATTTTGATAGTAGATGTAGATTTTACCCATTAGTTTTGGTGAAAACAAATCAAAATAAACCCTGTTTTACATAATTCGCAGATTTCCTTTTAACTTTTCAGAACAGAAAATAAACTGTTCTGTCAGTAGTTGAGCTAGTGAAGTCCGATTTCTGTAGCTTTGTCTGTCTCCCAAATCTTTTCTGCAATAGTCCCTCCCGGTCCCCTGTGATATCTGCAGTTCTTCCCCACGGTACCTCTAGCTTTCCAAGCATCTTCTGACCCCTAAATACTCCTGGATTGTCCTGCCCTTTATCTTCTCTTTTTCTGCTTTTCTTACTATGTCAGCAAAAATCAACATATGTTGTGGCTGGTGTAGGTCCACATGGATTCTTCCTGCTTTTCCTCATTGGAGCAGTAATTTCGGTGTCTCTTCTGCCCAGCCTCTGATTTTCGTTTCTAGAAATTAACCTCTGCTACAGTGACCCTCCTGCAAGTTTAGTTGAAGTCAGATAGCAGTATCTGAGAGAGTGTGGGACAGAGAGAAAACATTTAAAAAGTCCTATTCTTCCTCTGTCCACTTGAATATTTTTTTTAAACATTTTTTTCTTTGCACATTCATGAGTTAAAGTGGAAGTGGTGTTTTTCTCCATTTTCTTATCTTAAGCAAACATCTCCAAATACAAGCCAGTGTACCACATTCTGTTTAACGTGTTGCTTTAAAAATCCCAAACTGTATTAAGTACCCTCCAAAAAAGTTTAGGTATCTTCAAAAATATAAGTCTTTATGGCGAATATTAACTGTGCATCTGTATTCCACACTTCAGTGTCCTTTCTGAAAAAAAAAAATCAGCTTATTGGGTGTTCCCCAGCTTTTCTCAAGAATTAGACCCGATTACCTTTTCCCTAGCCAATGTTACAGTGCTATGTGAAGAATTTTCTCCTGTAGTATCTTGTGAGATTCCTTCTTGTTCCATGTATCTTGGATGGGCAGACCGGGGAATATGCAGATTTTTCCCAGTAAAAAATTATTTTACTAATTCATCCGGATGGATGCTTGCCTTACTTATATATGAACCTTCTCAAGCTCATGCAGGGTGACTTTTTTGGTATTAAAACAATATCTTCACATGACTGCAATCCCTGAAGAATCCCTTTAGTTCATTACACAGCTACGTTTTATCTGTCGCACATGATTCCAACTGGGGAAACATTTTCAGATTCGTTATTTTAAAAACCTGGTGTGTTTGTCCCACAAGATCTAACTTATTATTAATAAATGCCTGTGCTTTTTTCAGCTCCTTCTAGCAATCTAGATATGAGTGTTGTTTCTCGTTCTGTTTCTTGCGTTGCTGGGCTTCCTGCGTTGTTTTGGTCTCTGTGGGATAGGTTCCGTAAGAGCGAATATGTGTCCTGTCACTTCTTTTGGGCTAGGGGAGCTGGTTTGTGGGGCTCTGAGAGTTTTTTAAGACTTAAAAAAAAAACAACCCCAAACGAAAACTACTCTTGTTCCAGTTTTGTAAGCCTCCTTCCCGAGCGTCTCCTAGATCAAGGCAGGCATAGCTAATGCTTTGAAGTGTAATCCAGCAGGCAAATTTATCTCTATCTTTATTTTTAGCTAGATCATGCATTTGTATATTAGGGTTGCCCAAGTCCCATTTCTGATGAAGAGCTGAGATACAGAAATTGTTCAGCTTAATCTTGGTCGTTTGGAGCTCTCAAGTTGAAGTGAAGGAATTCCCACTGGTGAGGGTAGGTTTTTTTAAACGTAACTTGAATCCCGATGTTGAAAGTAATATGCCTCTATTTTACTTTGACAATTACATCTTGAGTTCCTAGTAAATACAAGAGTATTTAGCATACAGTGCAACTGTAGCTGCACTAGCCCTTAGTCGTTATTTCTACAACTGTACTCTAAACATGCAGTTAATTAGAATTACTTGTTTACAACTGAGTGTGCTTACTTAGAAACAGCAATACATTGAGGGGTGGTTTTGACAGCTAAGGGGCAAAATATCCACTTTTTCAGGAATGTAGCAGTGCAGTATCGTGACATTTTGATTTAAGGCATTTGCTATTACAAAAACAGAGAAGGTTGTGACCCTCCCTGTTAGCTACCTGTTGCTGACTGCATTCTCTCAAGAGCCATTAATAAGTCATTGTGTTCACTTGTCTTTTGAGTTAAGGCACCAGAAAACAATCATCTCTCCCAGCTGCACCTGCGTATCCTCCCAGGAGTGGTGGCTGAACTAAAGGAGCAGGCAGAGGTGTGCGGTGTTTCCTTCTGAGGTTTGGTGTGATCCCACAGGGCGTCACATTCAGCCTTGAACAGCAACTTCACAGCCAGCCGAGGGATTTACTGTTGCCTTCTTAATAACTGCGATCTGCCTGTAGGTCTCCCTGCATATTTTATTCCCTTCAAGTTAAGGCATTTTTATTCTGTTTGGCCAATGCAATTATCATATAATACAGGTGTTCATACTAATTGGAAAATGTTGCAAGGAAGTCTGTGTCAGTGAAGTACGTTTCTTCCTTAACTTTCCAATGAGGAAGAATTACTTGCTCACATCTGGCTTATTTTTTTTTAATAGATAAAAATGTGTAATGGAACACTTAGCACAGTAAAGTTCAGAAAGCTATGTAACACCTGTTTTAACCTTGATAATTTAAGTAACCTTAAAATAAATATGCTAGCTAAATTTAATTTAATGTGGCATTACTGTGGAAAAATTAACCTAATTGGTTTCATGAATTTTAATTTTATTGCATAACAGTAATTGGCATGGCTTCGTGTATTTTGTGTCAGTTGTAACAGTTTTAAGACTATTTAAGATGAAGACTTAGAGTTGTAATAACTTTTTTAAATAAGCAAAAGATAATCACAAGGACAGGGCCATTTGCTGAAAAGGTTAAATATATTCTATTTACGTTTTTTGTTTTCTGAAATGACAATGTAATTGGAGCACTGCATTATTCATGGAAAAAAAAACCCCTATCAATGCAGTGCAAAGCTGAGGAAATGTCTTTATGCTTAAACAAATGAGAATACTGAAAGGAGAAAAGCTCAGTCAAGTATTTAGGGTATCCACCATACAAGCCTTAAGTCCATATGCAGATCAGGAAAGAGCAGCTCTAGTTCTTCTCTCCTGACCTGCACCTTTTACACTTGCAAATATTTGACAAAACAGTTGCAGAAGTCAGTGAAGATTTTACGTTAAATGTTTCTGATAGGAAGCATGTTACGCATCTTCCCAGAAGATTTGCTCTAGGGGGTTATTTAGGAGATTTTGTTGTTAAATTTCTGTAGAGTCACTGAATTATCAGTCCTGAGTTTTGAAGCGTATTCAAATAGATGCCTGTAAATTAGCTGCAAACTTGCTTTTGGTATGTAAAAATTATTAATGTTGTTTCAAAATAGTTACTCATAGGAACATATTCTGCTTATGCTGAACATTGTAGATAAAAATACTTTCCATAGCTTACACATAAGACACTCAAAAACTGCAAATCCAACTGTTTTGCCCTTTAGGTTTCTTTGAATTGAAAATAAGAGGAGACCGGGTCACTGGGCTTGTAATTTCACCAAACCACTGGGAACTGAGGATCCTCCGTGCCTCTGTGTTTTGCGTTCACTTGGTTGGGCAGTCTTCATTTTAATAGAGCAGTGAGTGGAACCACTCCTTGGGAAGCCTCCAGAAAATTAATGGTCAAATGTAAAATTCACTCCTTAGGTTGACGACTGGATTCAATCTAAAACCCCTCTCTGCACGTTGGCCGTGGAGATGATACTGGGAAGGTCAGGTTATTCTTGGGGTGATTTGAATATCTCCTTTAAAAGTTGTACTTCATAAGCTTGTTTTAATACAGCTGGACGCTAGACAGTCTCATAGGAGTCAGAGTGTAGATTGTATCTGTGAAGTTGGAAAAGGACTTGGAAGTCAGTCAGTTAATTACCTTAGTATGCTTTTTTGTGGCAAAAAGACAAATGCAGGCTTGGATGCCTTAAAAAAGGGAAAGTGAAACATAAGTAATAAAGTGGGCTTCCAGCACTGATAAGAGTGTTATTAAAATAATATGTCTCATGAGGGTGTCTTCACTTCTCGAAGAATTTGGAATTACTGAGAGGAATTTAAAAGAAACACAGAAGTTGTACCAGATTCAGGAGCAGCGTGTCCAAACGTGATTTCATTGCCAGGTGGAGGTACTGCTGTCTAAGGAAGACTGGTAAAAATGAAGGCAGTCATGAGATTCACTTCCTAAGTGTTAGAGCTACTTCAAGTGAAATAATTTTTTAGGGGTAAGGAAGGCTCATTTGAGCTCTCTGAGGGAGGGACAGATTTATTTTTAAACTGTATTTCAGTCCAACTTCTGGAGATACAGCTTTCCTCATGCCAGTGTACAAGCTCTTGGTGGCCACCTGGGCCTGGGGAAGCACAAATCTTACTTCACCTACTGTAAATTGCCCACTGCCTTTGCAGCTATGGGCTTCTACGTTTGCTTTTACTGCCCTGAACGTCATTATGGCATGTGTAATTCTTTGTTGGTATTTGGAGCCTTGAAAGCTTAGCTCTGTGTTTGCCTGTAGGCATCAGAGAGGTGGGGGAACGCAGGAATTGACTTTTGGTTTTGGTTTTTCCCTCAGATAGCTTCCTAGGTGTGCTTTGTCACTGTTTTCACTTCCTTCTGGAGCATCAGAGATTGGGCAGGTGATGTTAGAAGATCCTTTTTTTGTGACAGAGTGGTTGATTATTACTCATGTGGTTCAGATAAAGTTAGTTGAAGAGCTTGAGATAAGAAACTCTTTTACTAGGAACTGTTGGGCGTGTTTCCGTCTTCTGCTGCATAAGGCTTTTTTGAGCTGCCTGAATTATTAGGGCAGACTTTCTGTAGTCGGTCTGGGGTGCTCAACCTCATCTCATTTCAGATTGCGATCTTCAGGAAAAATGCTTTCGTTTGAAATTTCAGCTTGATGCTGAAGTATATAGAGAAGCACAGTGGCTTATGGTACATTGAAAGGCAGACTGAAGCATTCTATTGTCCTCTCTGGCCTAAAGTTCTTCAAAATACTTACTAAGTGTTTGTATTTACCTGATTTCTGCCTCCTAAGCCAGGTAAAAAGTCCTGCTTCTGAACCCTGTTCTGTACAGGCAGACACGCATGTGCCCGAGGAGGTGGCTTAATGGATTTAGTGGGACTCTGATTATGGGCGTCTGCATTTTGAAAGAAATAGCAAAATTTCACCTGAGTGTGGAGAATTCAAATTGGGATGGTTTGAGTGCATTAGTATCTCTTAATGAAACCAAATATAGTTCTCTTCAATTCCATTCATTCTGCACCTTATCTGCTTCTGATACGTTTCACTAGTTGCCAAGCAACCTCAACAGTAGTTCTGCACATCCAGCAGCATTTAAAAAAAAAAAGTGAGTAGTTGTTGCTGAAAATAAGATGCCTTCTGATGACATGAATGAGAGTTACAAGAAAAGAAAATGGGGAGTGGCAAGTTTGTAGCCGGATGTTTTGGAAAAGCTAATAATATTTAGCACTTTCATAGTGGTTTTTATTTTCCAAGCACTAATCAAGCAATCGTAAGATTATTAAATAAGGACTATTTTTTTTCCTTTCAGTGAGTGAAGCTTACACCTCTCTAAGCAGAGGGCAGGTTTTAGTCCCAGGAGGGCAGGAGTTAGTTTGGTGTATGTATTTCTTTCTCTGACCTCTATTGCCTTTCTGTGTTTCTAGTTGGACTGCAGATTCACTGGAAGATTTGGAAGATTTCTCTTGGTGTGTTTGCCGATACACAGCCAGTACTACCTATTCACTTCATGCTGATGCACTTGCGATGTGTTGAGTTACGTTAAAATATTGATGACTTGGAAGGCCTTCCAAACTAGAAGTATGATAGATAGTCTGTAGGTCCTTATTGCTTGATGATGCTGTAATACAATAAATAGAGATTAGTTTTAAATTATCGCCTGTGTGAAATAAAATCTGAGCAGAAAACAAAGTACCATAGCAGAGAATATCACGACGAAAATGAAATTGGGGTTGGGAAAATTATTCTGGATTTAGATTTTTAAGTTTCTATGATGGCTTCATTTTAGTTCAAAAGTAAAACTATATATTGCAGGTAGACTGACTAAAGCAACATTATTGAGGGCACAAATAAGTTAGAAAGTATCTGAATTAAAACTACCTTTATTCCACTTCATTTTATTTTAGGACACAGTTGCCAGTGACTGGCTGGGTGAAGAAGTAACTTCAAGTTCTGTAACTAACTCCTACAAAGCAGCATGTAGCTCTGCTGTATTTGTTTAAAGCAGTTTCTGACATTGTGAACATTCGCCTTCCCTCAGTCACAGCCTGTCTGGAATTACTGAGTTGTGGGCCGTTAAGCTATCCCACAAGTTTTGTCCTGGAGGGCTGTTGGTGCCAGTCACAATTTAATACTTTCCTTCCCACTCTTTTTTTTTTTTTAATGAGGGTGGTGGTCTTAGAAATATACTTATTCTACTAGAAATATGCTTCTTCCACTTCTGGATGAGAGTAGTGAAAAAAAGGCAGTAGTGCAGGTGAATCAGAAATCGGGGGTGTGTCAAGTCCCCGGATAAATTTATACACAAGTGTTCTGAATTCCAGGTTCAGTGGAGGATGCACACCTGCATCAGACACGCTTCAGGCACGGTGAAGCTTTTACATGCGGGATGTTGTGTGCTGTCTGTGTTTACACTGGATGTCCACATAGGTATTTTTTGTCGAGAGGCTTCTATTCTGCCATTGTTTAGGATAAAATGGCCAAGAAGCAGCAGTATGATGTAGGAGTCATTTTCTGTGTGGTGCAGATAAACAGAAAACATGAACACTCAGTGTGCAAATTCACAGATTATCGTTTCAGGGTGACTTTGTGCTATCCTGCTTCCACAGGGGTGCAAGGCATTTAAAAGGTAGCATGATACTTCAGCCGGTTTCTAAGAGAACATACACATTTTGAACTACAGTCTGTGTTCATTGTCTTCATGGCAAACCCAAAGGAGCCTGAGAAGAGCTGGTTCTTGCCATGCGTGCAAGAGGGTGATACATTATTCACCAGCTGTGGTGAATTTGAGTCAGTTGGTGGTAGGTTACTTGTTGCTTTTAATGTGAGGGCTAAAAACAATACAAAGTAATTCTAGATTTAAGGATAAAATGAGTTAATGAAGGCATACAAAAGAACTACACTTGGAAATGGGTAAAACAATGAAAAAAAAACCCATCCCAGTGTTATGTAGTGCCTTTACCACATTCAGCATCTAAGGTTTATTTATGTTGGACTAAAATTTCCTCCGACATGCTGCAGCTGATAGAGGTAATTTAGAAATAGAAAAGTAGTGACTCTGTGCGATGTGTATACAAGAATTGTTTGTAGTGGTGGTATTTTTATCCTCTTCTAAGAGGAAAAAGTCCAGTCCTACTTCATGTTTTTTTATAATGCATAAGATGTGTGGATTTTAGCTGCTGTCTTTTGCCTCTAGACTTACAAGTAGATTTGTCAATGCAAGATATGTGTAATTACTATATATGTGCGATACATAGCTGCTGCACCAGTTTTGCCATGTAAATTTAGGTGTCCTTATTTATATATATGTATTTTCTGTATATCTAGTTTTAAAAGGGTAAATATTATAAACTGGTTGCTCAAGAGCTGTATGCTATAAAAAAAGTAATAAGCACATCAGGAAAAGTGTTGGAGGTAGTAATAAAACTGCACTATAATCCTTCTAGCTATTTATTGAACTCTAACTATTGTTATCTGTGACAATTAACTGCTACATATTGTACCTTAACCCTTTGTACAGTAGTTGTGTGTGGAATGGTACTCAGTGACCGCAGTGCCTAAAAGTTTAGGTTTTCAAGCAATTGTCTCCTCTAATATGACAGCTTTTCATTTGCCTGTTACTTTTTGCTTTTTGTGTAGCCTTTGTTTCAACAAAAAAGGACCCCCGTTACCGTGTGGAGAGCATCTTTGTCACAAAAATAAATGTCCTTTTTGCCAAATGAAAGAAAAGAGGTGACTTATTTCAGATGTTTCTTCAGTACTCTTAAAAAATAATACCCCTGCAAAAGGTGGTAGATGTTTAAACACTGAATTCTCTACTTCTTGGATTAGATTATTTTTTAAGAAGCTTCATTTGAATGTATTATAGATGTGATTACAATGGAATTGCATCTGAACGTTGCTGGACTTCTGAATTGTCTGGTAATTCTGTTGAAGAAACTGAATTTTATTAAGATTTGGTAGTACATAACTTGCAGGATGCCGTGCGTATGGAGGGGCTTGATGGGGGCATCGTCGCCCATCGTGTGCTTCTGTCCCTGCTGTAAGAACAGGTTACGTGCCCCTTCTTCCCTAGCTCAGGGCGTGGAGAATTGCTTATGTGAGCTGGTGCCTGCTGAAACAGTTGTCAAGGAATTGTAACATGGGACTCCTGTGTGATGCTGGGTGTCAAGGGCTGGCTTTGATTCCTAGAACAAATTGCACGTGCCTAATGTTCACTAAAAACTGGCTCGTGTAAGCTCAGGAGCGCGGCTGTAAATATTTTGGAAAGCTGTGTAGTGGATGTATGATGAAGTGAGGTGAAATGATAAAGGATTGCTTCTCATGAAATAAAAGGAGTCCCTCCTAGTCTAAGGTTTTTAAATTTTCTAACTTCAGTCTTCCAGAGGGGGATTGTTTATAGTTAACAATGTCCTAATATGTATTCAGGCTGTTGAGGGAGTGAGACCTTAAATTCAGTTGTTTGTTGCCTTGTCACAGAGGTGGAGTTTATATATGTGCTTGTACCCAGCATTCCCTAATTCTGAGATGGTCTTTAAAATGTCAAGCAATTACATTTGAAGTTTGGATCTCATGATGTCAATAGAGATATGTAGTAAAATATTCCAGGGTGTGGTGATACTTAATCATTAATGATTGAGACTTGGGGCATTTCCTGAATATTAATGCTGCATATGGATGTTGATTACCCAAGGTGAAATTATTACCCAGTTACTTATTCTCTCCCCTCTTTTGTTTTTCTTATTGATTGCCAGTGCAGAAATGATAAATGTGTAGTTAGGTCAGACAAATATTTGGAGTATTCTCAGAGGCACAGTGCTTGAGACAACGCTTTCACTACCTTCATGCCTTATGAATTTCGTAATTACTGTGTAGTGTGAAAATGGTGCTTTTAATTTTTTTTTTTTTTACTCAGGCTATAAGTTGTCCACTGGGATTTTTTCCCCCAGAATCACTCAGTAAAATTCAGCCTTGTCATAGGCTTCTGGTTTCAAATGATGAAACTGATAATTTGCTCTAATTGTGTGAGTGTAACTGCCACTAAGGGTAAACCGAGGTGGTGCCACTCCTTGGATGTACTTTAATACTTACTCTACCCCTTAGGAAGGATTGGGGATTGAGTAGCCTTATAAAAACCTGCTCATAAAAATGTTTATGACTAGGTTTACTTGATTTACATTTTTAGAGAAACATAACTTTTCTCTGCCAACACCGACTAGTAATAACCTACTAAAATACATGACTTAAACATTTCATAAATGTATGTGGGACACATGGTATATGCAGTTGGTTATGTTGTGTTCTCTGGGAGGTCTGGACTCCTGAAAAGTCTTGCATGATTCCTGCATGGAAATATGGGAGGAGAGAGCAGTGAATATCGTTAAGCTGTAGGTGGATCAGTGGTGTTATCTGATTTCCAGGTAGTAGTTTTGGTGGACTTTTTATTTGCATGTGTTGAAAATACATTCTTGTACCTTGTGAGAATGGACTTGGCTTCTCTTTCTCTTAAATTCCTGTGGAGAAGGAGGTTTTGTAATTCTGTATGTTAAGTGTTTCAGAGGAAAGCCTTGTCTTTCTTGCTTCACCGTAGTGATTACTAAAGTGGGGTACAGCCTTCCCTTTCTCCTCCCAGTAGCTGGGGAGGTGCCTGGCAGGAGTGCAGCTTGCAGGGCCAGGAGGCAGCGGGATATATTTTAGAATTTTATAGATACCGATGATTCGCCAAAGTTCTTTTTTTTTTTTTTTAAATGCAACTTACTGGGAAAGCCATCTTGGCCTGTGTAGTGCTGTACCGTCTCAGAAATGGCACTTGTAGAGAATCGGAAAAGTGTAAGATTGATTTGCAGTGATTTGTCTTCAGGTCTCTTGCCAGATTCTGCCACCGGCAGTTTAGGCACTCCAAGTAGTGAGATTCATAACAAGTTTTGAAGTTAAGTCACATTCCATATGTTTTTCTGCTTCTTAAGAAGACTGGTACTTGAATAATACCATAAGTCCTTTTTTTCCTTTGAAGTTTCTTGGTTTCCTTTTTTTTTCGTTTTATTGGCCATGAATAGAATGCAAATCTCACAAATCAGTGGTGCTGCCTGGTTAATACCTCCACATTTGCTGGAGTGCTGCTGAGGTTCATCAGGTTCAGATGGAGCCATGTTATCTCCAGATTCTTGATGCTTTTGCTGTGCATTTGTTGCATCCAAGGTAGCAGCTGGTTGGATCAATAATTGTGCCCAAGCAACACTGTTTAAGTAATTTGAGGTGTTATAGCTTCTAGCAGTATAAACACTCTCCTGAGATTATTTTCTTCAGCTGTGTATAAGTTTCTCATTTAAACAATATTATTAATATTTAAAAGACCATATGCTGTGAAAGTAATAGGATAATTATAGTGGAATGCTGCATATTCTAGCTGATGTACTAGGTATCAGCAAATTATTTCTCACTTAAGTCTTTTGGCATAATATTCTAATTTATTATATACTGTCAGTATGAACTGTGTCTTCTTCTTTTCTGTTACCATTTAAAAATGTCAGGTCAGGGCCAGGACATGATAATTGTGCCATTGTCATAGTTTGACTTAAATTACAGCAGTATAACTTCCCTTTTATCCGGGGAAATGATAATAAATGTGCTTATTCAGGTATAATTAATTTCCAATTATAAGCTCAATAAAAGGTCATTCTTTTTACTGGTTGGGTCCAAAGATAGGTAGATGTTGAGTATAGTAAATTGAAAGTTTCTTCACTGTATCCATTTTGACCTGCAGACTTCTCAACAAGACCTGTTTGGCTTTTTTCCAGTTAATTTCTGTTCCATTGGAGAAGGTCCTAAACTGGAATCAGAACGTTTGTCCAGAATGTCAGCAAACCTTCCTGATTCTAAATGGTACTTTCCTGGTTAAATGAACCCTCCTGGTGCTAAAGACAGGATTCCCTGGAAATCCTGGATCGTGGAAGGTTGTGCCCTGTGGGGAATATTCCTTACTTCTAGGAACAGCATTTCCTAAGCAGATTTAAAAAAAATAAGTATGTTTTCGTGTTCTACCTGATATGTTTGGGATTTCATATTGTTATTTTAAATGGTGAAAACTTTAATTTTGGTGATGTTTCTTTTCAACAACCTGTTACCTTGAGTAGTTCTTGAGATCTTCTCTTTTATACTTCACACACTCACGCTTAGGTTTGCACAAACAGGAACCAAGGAGGTGGTGAACCAAGTTACAGAGGCTCTGTATCTACTTTGTGATTAGTTTGTATATAAATAACTTCACAAGGAGCAAAGGCTCAGCCTCTTGGTGTTTGTTGGGAAGTAATTTGCATAAGAGGAAACTCGTGTGGAAATGCTACCCTGCCAGCTTTAAGTAAATGCTTAGGAAGGACTGTCTCGTCAGATTCGGCTGCCTGGCACAGGAGCAGGTTTTGTAAGGTGCACGAGGCAAGAAGCTGAGAATAGAGGGTTTTTTCAGTATCTACCCATCTGTTCAGGGCTAACTTTGGAGGAGTTCAGGAGTCCGTCCTAACTGGATACCTAAAGCCCATCCTTGTGTACTGTATTCACTTCAGCTTCTGTAACTAAAAATAGCTCACTGCAGCACAGCGAAGGGGCTGTAAAATGGAACTGTGAAGCTATTGTTCTCTTACTACACAGCTTAAATGAATGGGCACAAGGGGAAATAGAATACTCAGGTAAGAGAAACGCGGATTGTGTTTTCAGACTTGTTTGTACAACTCCTCTCTACTGAAGGAAGATTTTTTTTTCTATTAAATATATGTGATTTGTTTACTAAACCATTTTACCAGTTAACTTGTCATACAGTTTAAAGTAGATTGACTTAATCCAGAGCAGCATTATTTCAGAAGCAGCAGTACAGAAATTTGCACTTCTTTCCATAAACTGATTCTTGACTTTTCAGTGCATAGCGCCCTAGATGGCTGGAAGGAAAACAAGCATTTTTGATGTGCTTTAGTTGACAGTGTCTTCTAAAGTCAAGCCAGCAAGAAGGGCAGGTAGGTGGGACCCGTTGCCTGAAACAGTGCTCCCTGACACTGGCTGAAGAATCTCACTGATGAGTTTAATGTGATGATGACTCTATCTGTGCTTGGAAGGAAGTCAGGGTATTCTGTTGTTGTTGCCTGGTAATATTTGATGTTTATTTCCAAATATTTTTCTTATATCATCTTCATTTCTGGTAGTGCAAATCTTGTAATAACTGGAAAAGAAATGAGAAGATTTCATATCATATTTAATATAATTATTGAAATTGGTGTGATACTTCGAAGGCAGCTGTTGCCTAATATTTCTTGAACTCTGGGCAATGCTTCTTGTCAGACTACTTCCAGAAAAATCTTTGTGTTACTGTCGGGAGCTCTTTACGTATTTGACTTTTGTTCACTTTTCCACAATTCCTTCCAGTCTAGGTAGAAAATAGAACGTAATCTTGCAAACTGCAGAAGACGACCAGATTTTGTCTGGCTTTTTAAACTGGTTATAAGTTGGGGGTGGTATCTCATGGGATGAATCGTCTTCTTGCCAGCAAAGCAGTTCTTGTCCAGATATGTGAGGGTCCCCCATGCTGGCAGCACCTGGCAGCTCCTCTCCCATCTCCTCCCAGGCGGGAGGGGAGGAGTGCAGGGCAACAATTAAACCCTGTTGAAGTGTTTTACTCTGTCAAAGTGTACTGTTTGTACAGGTGGTTGCAGACGACAGTGGTTACAGCCTTAACACAGGGTGCTATGCTCTGCCGTGCAGTTTGTAGACCTCTTCTCCTGAACCAGCATGGGCAGAGTGGTGGTTCTACATGAGTTTGCTGTCCTCTTCTGTTCTGATTGTAATTACATACATGAATAAGTATTGCAGGTTTTTTTTTTTCTTAACGCATGGACATTGGGAATGGTTTATAAAAGCACTTACATAAACTCTGCAGAACTAAAAACTAAAAAATCCAGGCCATCACAGGTAAATAGTTGTGAAAGATCAGAGTTCAGGCTTGGTACCAGTCTGGTCTGGCCTTTTGAGATCAGTTTAGTTTTGCTTTGGGAGAATTTTTTAATGCACAAAATTGATTATTTGCACTTTTGCCTTATGCTTACTCTTTACAGTGCTGGCTTTGAAATTTGGCATGGGTGATCTTTTTTGCATGCAAACTTGATTACAATTGAATAATTTCTGTGTTAGTTCTTGGGCTGTTAAGAGAATGGCTTTGCTTACAGAAGTGTATCAAGGCACCTGTGTGTAAATACGTTGAGCTTTACCGAGCGTATGAGGAAACCCTGGTAATAGCTACAGTTTTAATTTAGTTTAGACTAAGTATAAAGTTTAATTTGGCTGTACTTGGAGACTGCCTTTCTTAAGATCACAATTTCTTTTAGTGATTTTTTAATTCCTGTTACTTTATGAGGGCCTGAAACAGAGAACTTCTGCAGAATGTGAAATTGGTTGTCCAGATCCTCTGGCAGTTGCACAAGTAATGTGAAATGGAAACCTTTCCTCCTGTAATTTTACAGTTTCATGAGACAGGTGTTGGTTGCAACAATAGGAGGTTTAAAATATCCAAAATGAGATTTTAACATTTAGCATTTTGTATCAGGAGAGTCTGTGCTTCCTTGAGTCAATTAAGACTAGCAATGACAAAAGTTTCCCATAAGCTGTGTAGGAGACATGAATACTCTGGTTGTTCACTTTGCAGATATAAACTATACCTTTTTCTTTTATGTTGGGGCAGCCTTAACTTGTTATGAATAACCTGCTCTAGCTGAGCCAACATTAACTGTACCTCAGAGCTTTAGGATTGGAACATGCTAATCTAGAAGATCAAGTTTTCTGTTCAAGAGGAAAACATTGCTCAGGTGGGCTTAGAGGAGGTGTTAGAACAGCTTTGGAGCTACAGTCACTGTGCAGAGGGCTGAATGTCACACAGTGAAGGAGAGGATACCCTAAGGAAAAACAGGTGTTGGTTTAGGCCAACGAGCTTTCTTGCTGCTGAAATTCCTTTTAAAATGATGATGGGACTGTGCAAGAATATCCCTGCTCTCTGCTCAGTCCCGTTTTGAGTCTTGTTCAGTTCTCAGTCCTCATAGTAAAAGAAGAAACTTTTCTGAACTCCAATTTGGAACAGAAGCAGAGTGTGAGAGTAACAGGGCCTTGACGAACCAGTATGTTGCTGGAAACTGTAAGGGCTGAGTGGATTTCAGAAGGTGAAAGTACGTTTCTTGTTGTAAAGATGGAGGAATGTGGTAAAAGCGTTGGATGTATTAACATGAAATAAAGATGACCTTCTTTGGGAGTTGTGTGTGATGCTGAGGAATTTGCTCAGAGAAGAGTAATTCCGTGTAGGTTTTTTTTTGGAGGCGTGGTGTGTCATGTTTTCTTAGTTTACTTTGCTTTTTTTGTTTCTGGAGCCTACTATGATGTGTTGATCTCCTGAGCGTCTTTGGAGAAAAGCTTACTTCTGTTATAACTATTGTGATTTGCCTTTTGGAGACAGTCACTTTGCCTCCATCCCGTTATCTACAAGGATAATAAGCTTGTGCTCTTGTGCTCTCAGGCAGTGCTGCTGTGACGGATGTACGCAGTGAAGTAGAAGTACTAGAAGACAGAGATAAACTCATTTGTTGTACAAAAATAATAATAAACAACTACTGTGGTTACCCAAAAAGCTTTTAAAGTTAGAAATTGTCAAAATCGTTATTAAAACTGTTGCCAGTAGTAGCTCTACAAAATGTGTTGATGTCCCACACTAGACACGCTGTTTTAATAAGCTGAGAATTCTGGCAAAAATTAGAGACTTTGCAGTGACAGATCCAAGCATTCTCTTTTTGAATTGTATTTAAGGGAATTTTAAAGCCCCCTAGTAGTGTACTTAATTTTCTATAAATTCCATCTAATAAGTAGTAGTGTACAATTCCCTTGCTGAAGATAACGGAGAAAACACGATCCACACTGAAGCTATTTATTTTTGTGTTCTCTTTGCTGCGTGTTCACCAACAAGAAAAAAAACTGAGAAAAAAGAAGAAACAACAAGAAAGGAGGGAAGTGGGAATAGCAAACCCCAAGGTTAACCACACATTTATTCTCAGTCGTACTTGTTGACAAATCAAGGAGTGGAAGAGCTGTGTTTTAGGTTCTAATAGGAACAGTCAGAGCAAAACCTACATTGTACCAAATTCTGAGTCGTAGCAATCAGAAAGGGAATAAATTTTAGTTTAAAGGTCTGAGGTGGCATTAGAACCAAGACAGACCCACAACTGCTGGTCTTGTGTGGTCTTAATTTTCCCTGCTCTTCAAATGAAGTTTTGAGTGTCCCTGACTTACACCGCAAGAAAAATAGAGCAAGTTACCTAGTAGCTTTGGGTTTATTCCCTGTGGGATTCTTATGTGATACCATGGGGAAGGAAAGATAATACTTGGCTTCAATCTTACTCTACTCTGAAGTGAGGAAAAAGTTTGGAATTCTTGAAATGTTTGCAGAAGAGATCTGTTTCCCAGTTTACCATACGTTTCCCTCCCGCGTTTGTTATTGGCTGGGGATTTGGCAGTAAGCGGACAGAAATAACATTGCCTTTGGTATCAGGGTTAGTTGGTCCCTGGGTGCAGGGATCATTTAATTGACTTTGACTTCTCCATTGTTTGTTTCAGAGCAGATTTTACTTGATACTATATTAGAAGCTGTAAAAATTAGTGTACGTTTGGGACGATGTGTCTGTATCACTGAAATGTTTCTGGAGTGTGAGGATCATGCTGGAATACTCCAGTGTGGTGGTGTTTAGTGAGACTGATCTGATCTCCTGGAAAATGCCTGCAAGGGATTTTTCAAATTGTTCCATTCTCTTCCTTTTTTAGAAAAATGTTAAGACTTGGTAACGATTTTGGGAGCCGTATTCAGGTAAAACAAGTTCCAGAATTTCCTAGTGAATGGTTTAGACATCATGTAATCGTGTAACTCGTCTCTGATCTACAGAGGCTCTTTTAAGCTAGAAATTTGCAGTGCAGGTATTGGTTTTTTTAAGGTCCTTAATGTTGACTGTATAAAATATTTTGAAGAAATCATGTGTTTACTTAAAACCATCTGAATTTGCCACATTTTGTATGTGTATGAGTGAGGCATGTGTACAGCTTTGAATATCTAGAATAATTGATGTTGCTGAACTATTAAGCCAGTTCTGGTGGAAGCTGTACTACACTGGTGTCTATACAAGCCTACATTTGAAAGGCTGTAGTACTGATGTTTTCAAACTGCATCTGGTAGGATATTATTTAAGATCTACAACTCGTAACTAAGTTTTGGTCTTTCCTGCCTAAGACTGCTTACCTGTGATCCCTCCAGTTTCAAAGCAAAGTGCAGTGGGAATAGGTGACATACAGCCCTAACACAACTGTCAGAGAAAAAGAAGGGCAGACTGGAGTTATGAGGACATCTTGCACATGAGAACATGCATCGTCTTTTATCTTCAAAGACTGTGCAATAACCTGCATCTCTGTGTTTACATAAGCAGAGCTGTGTTCAACTTAGGGTAAATTTTGCTTCCAAAGCTTTCATAACTTGATTGTTTAGTGGAAAATTGCTGGATTTTCTTCATATAATATAGGCCGTGCAGCATTCTTAAAGGTTCTGTGCATTCTGGCCCCCATCCATCACAGTACTTAAACCATGAGTAGCCCTATTAAAGTTGATAGAATTACTCATGTGCTTAAAATTAAACATGTGCTTAAGTGCTTTGATGGATTAGAGCCAAAGTTGTCAGCACCTTGCTTTATGTGCTGTTACACCTGCCTCTTGGTGCACTAGCCTGGGTCCCAAAGGGACAGATTTTCAGGTGTGCTCAGTCCAATATTTAGTTACTCTTATGTTCTAAAAATGCAGTTTACATGCACAGATATAATAGGTTCATATACTTTCTAGAAGCATAAACACACAACTACAGCATTTGAAATCTAATACTACTTTACAAATTTCACAAGATTTTTTTTTTCTTGAGGCTTTCGGTGGGAATGTCGTGCTGATTGTTTACATGGAAACATTGACGTATGTGAGATTTTTCACAAAACTAGCTTTCTATTGAAATCTGGATTCTAATAACCTGTGTGATGGAAATCACCATTTAGATGGTAAAGCAGTTCATAGTGCTCTTTGCAGTGTTTAAAGGGAACTTGTGGAAGACCTGTATTAACTGTTCTGTATATTGCATTGTGTGTGTGACTGATTTTGCAAACTAGGTTCTCCCAAATCATTTCGGTCACAATTAGATGTGTACAACATAATTTTTAACTGTGTCTTTAAATCAAAGTATATCATGACAAAATTATTCAACCTGTGGGTTTTTCTTTTTCCAAAACAGAGTAAGCAAATAGTCGGATATTAGTTCTAACTGTAAATCATCTTTGGTAGCTGGATGGTACAATGTCTTGTTACCCAGAATCTTAGAGAAGTAAAACCAGGTGTCTTCATTTGAAGTAGGTGTTGGGAGGGAAGGATGGTGTAAGAGGAAGAGCATGGCAATAGGAAAGAATCAGAAACCCACTGGATCATCGAGTCCAGCCATTCCCATCAAACACTAAACCATGTCATTCAGCACCTATGTCTGATACCAGGTTTGGGGAACAGGAGAACAGTAAGCTGTAATTGTAATACACAGGGTGAAAGACAATAATTAAGTAAGGGAAAGTACATTTCTGTATCCAGCAGCAGCAAGGTCTGTTGCTCCCAGTGAGATGCCTGCTATGTCCATGGTCAATGTTACCGTGTGGCACTGTGTAAAGCGCTTTAGATTACATTTGGTGAGCCAGCTCTGCCTTTGGGTGACTTTATTTCATCTTACAAGGTGACAGAGCGATCAAGAATAGTGTTAATGTGATTAGGAAACCCCTTTCAATTCAGCTGCAAGCGAGGACCCAACTAAATCTGATTTCCTGCTTGAAAGCTGTGCAGAGTTCCTGCTGCGCAGCCGTGAAGTGGTGGCTCCTATCCCCCGGTACCGCCTTTGCTCCTCCTTTTTGTTCTTCGATAGTGCAAAATAGAAAATCTCTTTGAGGTTAGCAGGATTACTGATGTGATATAAATGAAGAGTTTGATTTGAAAAGATATTCAGTGGGTTTTGCTATTGTGTTTTAGCCATTTTATCTGCAAAACAGTGCTTTGTCATAGGTCTGAGATGAATTATTTCAGCTTCACTCTGAACACTCTGGGCACCTATTTCCCCCCTGTTTTCAAGTGCCCCTTACTTGGCCTCTGCCCTGTTTGCCATCCTAGCTGTTATATTTAGAGATAATTGCCATGTTGTTCTGTTAGAAATAACCCAGGCTGCTAAACCAAATTTATCTTATTGTTGAATCGTAAAGTACCACAGAATTTTTGTAATGTGGATCGGTAGCAAAATCTTAATTGAATTTCCTTGCTTGTGGTCTTGTGTCTGAAGATGTTGACTGCGCTGCTCTGTTTTTATGAGGTGGATTGGCAGGTAGTGCTGTTTGTGTTCCTGTTAACTCCCATCGGGTGCAGTAAACAAATTTTAATGCAGATTTTATGGAATGTTTATGAAATCCATGAGCATGTTTTACTGCGTCAGAGACGCCATCTCTGGATGAACGGCTGTGTTTAGAGCCCACGTGCCTGTCAAGTGCATGTGTTTCACAATTAAATCGGTGCATTAATTTTCATTTGTGTTCAGTGTGTAATTGAAATGGGCTTTAGAGGGTGAGCAGGAAGGGGACAGCCCGTTGCTACCCCCTGTGCACTCACATTTGTTGGTGATACCTGACAGTAAACCAAGATGCGCCTGTGGTGGAACACAACATTGTGTTAATAAACAAGAGGGAAATTAATTGTTTAGCAAAATTTGTAGCTGGCTCTTACACTTGCAAATTGATTCCCTCAACTGTGCTGCACAGAGGCAGGGGAAGCTTTGTACAAGAGAAAGCTCAGGAGTGAGTGAAGTTTGACAGTGCTTCAGAAATAAAGGTAATTTATGCTTTATACCAATCACCAAAGGTGACAGAAGCCAGGCTGTTCACAATCTTGTAAAGAAGACAAAGGCTGATGCTCTCTATTACCATTGTATGATTATGTTTTAATGTGCCCTATTAAAATGGTCTCTGTATGCTCTCCAGGCATGTACATTTTGCAATGCAAGTTTAAAGGATACTTTCTACCTCGTTTTATTTGCTGCAGCACCCTGAGAACTAAAGAAAAAAGGGAACATAATTAATAAAGAACATTTAAACCTGGTTTGGGGGGTTATTATATAATACAAAGCCAGATGTTTTCAGCTGGTGTCCTTGTGCCACGTGCTGTTATGTACCTGTCGGGATTCTGGGCAGGGCCGCTTGTGGTGAAATAATGTGTACACCCTATTAAATTGCAAATAATTTTGTGGCATTATTTATTACACTAAGGCTGTACATAGCAAGTTGTGTGTTAAGACAGGTTGGGAAAGAAACTGACACTTTTAGAAAATGAAAGGTAGCATTTTTATCGTCAATATGCATAGTTTATTCCAATATTTTGTGTTCACACTTTAAGATTCATGTTCCAGGGTATGTGCCTTTTTCAGACCATGCTCATAGTGGGATTAATTGGTAATCATAACTTAGCTTCATTAAAAGCCTTTTTCTGTTGCATATTTTTACTTTCACTGAAATGATGCATCCCATGGCGTTAAATTCACCTCTTCACAGTGTTCGTCATGACACGTCTAATGTCTGGCTCCCAAAAAATTCCTGTATTTAAAGTGTGATGTTTCCTGTAGAATCAGGGATTTGGAGGAGATGTGGGGTAGGTTTCCCCACTAAATTACATAGTTGACATGTGTTAAAATGACAGTGCTATGTCATCATGGGTGTCTTTCTTCTTTTTTTTTTAATTTAAATTCTTTAACATGTTTTGATTTTGCCATTAATTTCAGCACTGTATTTTTTATACTTTTCTACTTGTGAGATGTTTATACTGGGTGAGCTGAATCCTCAGTCCTTCAGAACATTCTTTTTGAACTTTAAATTAATTTTTTCCAAGTTCCAAATAATAGTTATTCATGTTTTCTGGACGATAAACCAGAAATGAGCATTAAAATAAACTAGTTTACTTTCTGATGATCTGTTTGTTTAAATATTCATTCAACACTGGATGAAATCTGAGTAAAAATGTTGTCATTTTAATAGTAAACCTCAGCCACAGGTGGAGAAGTTCCATACTGTATACTCATTAGGTTTGTTTTCAAGGAATATTTGATTTTCCTGACCTTTGATGTCATTCTAATTTCATGTTATTTGAATTGAAATGTCATCTTTTTTTTATAGGACTTAAAATAGACTTTATTAGTTTTCCTGAAAGCTTTGCTTTGGCCCATTTAAATATTGAAAACAGCAGGATTTGAGATTTTTCTTATAATCCTCAACTAATAGAGTGTAATGCTTTGTTTGGCCTGCCCTGCACAGCCTAAGCAGAAGTTTTAAACAAGATTAAAAATATGACCTTATTAACCCATGGCATCTAAAGATACAGCACAGCCCCGCAGAGACATCCGTCATTCATTAGCCGGGATCGCACGGTGCCGTTCCCAGCCTGCTCAGTCTGTTCCGAAGGAAAACATTTTGGAAGCTCAGCTTTTTTTTTTCTTTTGTAGTTTTGCGAGTCGTGCCAGCACCTAGGAGTAAGAAAGAAAAAACGGAAGAATCTGTTTCCAAGTTGAATATTCAGTCTTTGTGGTTGGGAAAATAAAATTCAATTACTTTTGGAAATTGAGGTGCAACGTGGCTGGGATTTCTCACAGACAATTCTGGCAGAGGGAAGGGACAGCAGAGGTGGGGCTTAGCTTTTGTTTACTGCACTTTGTTGGTCCCTGGATAAAGTGAGTTTCACCTTTCTGCTTTTGAAGAGGAGTTACAAGTTGTTGGATGAGTGATTGATGAACATGTTGAGTTCCAGAAGAATAAAGCATCTAATTGTCATGGAAAATTCATGCTTAGTAAACATTACAAAACACAAAATGACTTGATACGTTCATTGCTGTGTAACAGGATTCCTTGTTTACAGGGCATGCTATAGGGCCATGGCAACAAAACCAGAAATAGGAACTATGAGTGTTCTTGTTGTAAAGATGATGATGGTTATCAAGCAGTTTGTTAATTACTGGAGTTTTGCATCACTCCGTGTTCATTATCACTTTGCTGTGCTACTGGTGGCGTGAGGATCAGTGAAGAGGTGTAAATGTGAAAGCTTGACCGAAGCCGATGGTGGAAATTATGTGGTTTATTGTATGGAAGAGTCAGGTAAATGTGCTTCAAGACAACCACCTGCAAGTGTCCAGGGGAGAGAACAGAACTGCAGTTTACTTTAAAAAAATGACAAACCCCCACCTCCCCATACCAACACTGATGCCTTTCTAAACTTCTGTCTTTTTAATGACGTTGCGAAACAAAGCAAAATGACCGAATCTCATTTCTTTGCTTAATCCTTTTAAAATACTGATATCTCCCTGGACTTGCAGCCTGTCACTTTTCTTTTTGATATCAGTGGGGTGGAATCTAGATATGTTTGTTACCTTCAAGACCCAGCTGAAAGTTGGAGGTAAAATCAAACCAGACAAGTTGCTCACACTGCATTGATAAACATTTCCTGCTTTCACACCATTCTTTACATTTTTTAAATAAATAATCGTTTTTAAAAAAAACAGAAAGTGAGTGATGCTTTTGCAACTGGATGTACACTGACTATACGCCTACTGTACGTTTTGGGTTGTGGAATGGAGAGAGTCATAAGCTGTGCAGCAATCGAAAGGAGGATTGGAAGGAAGAGGGTGAAAAGGCCTCAAGTCTTTCCTCTCTTCCTGTCTTATTTATTTCCCTTAGTTCAGTGCTTTTGGCCTTTCCTGGCTCGCTGCCTTGTTCCCATCAGCGGTGCCAAACCCCTAAAGCAAGAAACAGGTAGTCTTCAGGAATAAGGTGATCTTGTAGCTAGGTCAAGAAGTCTGCGGCGTCCAAGAATTGACATCAGCTTATTGATGATTTTCATTTTCCATCAAGCTTCACTACCCTTCCTCACCCTGCCCCCACTTCTTGGAATACCTGTGGTAGTCAGCGAGGAGGAGCTGATGTTCAGGGATAATTGGGTATTAGGTATTATCTGCAACTGATTCAGCCATGTCCTGTACACAGCTAAGTCATCCCAAATATAATTTGATGCTGCTGTTTGCTTTCCATCTGTAAAAGCAGCATCTGAATTGCAGTCACACGTTCACAACTGGTGAATGTACAGTAAGATCCTCTACGTCTCTAGCAGAAAGGCAGCACAACATGTGGCTGGTGCAGTGGTTTGCCTTGACTCTGTCTTTTACAAAACTTGCATTTATCTTTCATTTGATAACTCTAATTTCCACCGCTCTTGGACATCTGCGTCTGCCTTGTTATTTAAGCAGTACTTTTTTTTTTTTTCTGCTGTTCTTCTACATTCTTGATTGGTGACTGTGCTTTCAGTTTCGTTTTCGTTGTTGATTGTGAATAATGATTGAAAGCAAAAAGTGATGAAAAAAATTGCAATATGAGTACTTAATTAACGCAGTAAATTGAGGCTTTCAAGCTGTAGTCTGTAATCTGAAAGCATGAGCACTGCCTTTTAAAGGGTAAAAAAAGAAACTGCTGTTGATAGTTTCAAATCTCTGGGATACTGTGCTGGAAAATGTTAGTTTTCAAATCAAAAAATATTAAAAATAATTTATATAACTGTTCAGATAGTGCAGGTGTTCTCTAAAAACAGTTTGAAGATTAAAAAGACACTTAGGCAATTCAGGTGAGGTTTTTTTATAGTTACATGGCTAGCTTGGTTTACCTCTAAGTAATAATTTTATATTGTGTTTAGCAAGACATTTTAATAATGTAAAAAATCTGTCATAGTGCATTGCAATTAAGTTACAGTTCAGGCTCAATACTAGTAATACCTTCAGGGTGTTAATTCCTGGTTACACCAAATGTTTGATCATGCACTCCATGTGATCGCTCTATTTAGCATTGAAAATGCCTGTTGTCAAGTTTGACAGAAAATACAGTACAGCTAGAGTAGAGGCAGTGGTTTACGCTCTGGCTTGCTTGAGCCTGTTATACTTTTTGATTTAGCTGCATTTAATCCCGAATGATAGTGCTTGTTTGCAACATTGCAATTAGTTGTAGTTGTCTAGCCTACTCCTCAACTTGTAGTTTGAAGGTAATTTTACGTATTTGTATTAGCCCTTTGTTATTTATTTTAGATTTTATGTCCAAACTGTTAGTTTGGATGTCTCTCTCAGGCTGAAATCTGTGCTCTACCTTTGCTGTGGTTGAATTGGTTTTGTGCTTTAGGTTTGTTTGGGGTTTTTTTGTTGTTGTATTACGGGGTTCTTTAGTCTCCTTTCATTTGTCTTTACTTTTAACAACATACATATTTTCTTCTTTATTTGTTTCCAGTTCATGCTTTTGTAAACAACATCCATGTATGTCTAGTATTTTGCATTCAAATGAATCAAAATCTGTTTGATTTTTCAGAATGTCTTAGTCCCAGTCTAAGACTGCAGTAAGTTTTTATTTAAGCATAATTGGATATTGACTTTGGAATACAAAGAGATGTTTACTGTTTAAGTAGGAAAGTTATGAGCTATTTAATCAAATCTATCTGCAGAAGCGTTCGTGGCCGAGAGCGCTTTATTCAATGTTAGCAATGCCATCTTGATAGCACACTTTTCAAGTTCACATTCTGTTTCCAAAGTATGTTCTGCTTTTATGGCTTATAAACTTAATCATGTGGTTTTTATTACAGGGAGAAGAAAATGAAAATTCAGGATATTAAAAACAATATTAAAGAAGCTATAGAGGTAAGCTTACGAGCTGCTGTTCTAAACTACTCAACTCTAGCTTTTCAGACACTGCAATATTTTGAGTTTTTTTTTTCTTTGCAGACAATAGTGACAGCAATGGGCAATTTGGCGCCTCCAGTTGAACTAGCCAATCCAGAGAACCAGTTTCGAATCGACTACATCTTAAATTTAGCTAACCAGATAGACTTTGATTTCCCCCCGGTAAGTAAATAATTTGAATTGGCTGCAGTCGTGCTTATTTCCAAACAGTTATATTTCACTGCACTGTTGTTAAAACTTGGACAAAGCAGCGAGCTGTTCCTTTGGGAATTACTGCAGTAGGTGTCTTTGGTCATAGCAAAACATCAAGAATATTCAAGCTGATCGTTTCTGAGCGGAGAGACCCTTGCTTCCTTTCTTGTCCTCAACTGAAATCATCAGCCACAGAGCTAAGATGGGCAATGCTGGCACTAATATTTGCATATTGTTGGGAATTGCCGAGCCCAAAAGGAGTGGAGTATGCGTGGCACTCTGTCGATGACCAGCTGGCATTTAGTGATAGTGTGTTTCTCTCTTTTGGAGGAATAGTAGAGTTTTCTTGCTGACTCAGACGTGTTCTCCAACAGCGGTGTCAGCCAGGCTTTCTGCGAAGGCTCCACACTCCACGTCCTTGCCCCAGCCCTCCCAGTCCTGGTTAATGATTCAAAATACCAGCAGTCCTAGAGTAAATGCAGGAAGTGTAATTATTTGGTTGACGGTACAACATCGTGCCCACTCGCTGTGATTAATCTCTGCCATATCTCAACCAGGCTGGTAGCAGAAGACAATGAAAATACACTTTGCAAATACTGAATTCCAAATACACTGAGAAGATATTTATATTAATTATTGTAAAGCACATCGTACTTGCAGTAATGCTGAAAGGGTTTGAAGCTTGTATTCCGTGTAGCATTCCAGAGGGCCGAGGATAGGAATTATGATGAGGAATCAAGATCATGATTCATTTACATCAATGGTCAGTCCCAGGTGCATGAGAGGAAAGTGCAAGTGCAAATAGTAGCGAGATGTGGGATAGTTGCCATCACAGTAAGGTTTTTGTAACTCTTGATTTATAGACATTATAGAATAAGCTAGTCTGTGGAGCTAATGAGAGTTACCTTTTGCAACTGTTGCTGCTGCTGGGAATTTCTCTGCTCCAATCAGCCTTTATTAAGAGAAAAAACAACCAAACAAGAACTCATACTTTGTGTACAAGGCAAAAGTCATATGCTACTGGCAGTTTTTTGGAAATACTGGCGGTGTCATCTCAAAACCCAGTGATTTTCAAAGTGCAGCAGGCATAGACAGGTTATGGAGATGGGTGTAGGATTCTTCTGTAGCGCATAAAAGGTAACATTAGTCATGTCTCATAAAGAATCTTACATAAATTAGAGACTTTGAGATTTTTAACTTGGCATCTCTTTAATTTTGATACTTGTCGGTGTTATTCATGGGAATATCTCATCACTTTAGGGATGATCTCTCCTGCTGGGGAGGAGGGGAATAGCAAGCAAAACGATATCATCCTTTGAAGATAGTTTTAGGGGAGTACTCAAGAGAAAATACAGCAGCTTCTTCCTCCACCCTGTGTACTCTTGAACTGGATGGGAACCAGCAGCTCTTTTACTGCCCATTGTTTTGTGATAGTTCAGGTTGTTATCTGTGACAATGCTGTAACAAGTTCCTCTGACCTACCTCACACAAAAAGACTTGATTTTCCTTGTCTATTCTACCTAGGAAGGCTTTTTTTTTTTTTCTTCCATTCAATTGGAATGCAGTAATTTTGGGGGGATTTTTTCCTTCACCCCTCCAAAAGTAAGGAGTTATTGTGTAGTGGGAAGAGAGTGAGAGAGGTGTGTTGTGTTACTTCTCCTGGTCTTTATATAAAAATTATATTCAGCGTGTATTACCTCTGGTAGGATACATGGTAGCAAGCCCTTCATGTCTAGTCTAAAGCAACAGAAATATACTTAGCAGGTCCAAAAATAATTTCAAGTTCAATTAAGAGTCTTTGATGTGTTGAATGACACAACTTCAGTGCTCAACTAAAACTAGTTTTTCTTCTCTGAGCAAGCACATTGTATTTTTAAGCCCCGAGTCTACAGAGGTTTAGGTGTGTGCATAACACTGAATAGGGGATAGCTTCAGTGGCATGATTAACTATTTCATATGTAAATGTTGATAGGGTTGAGGTTTTGAACTGGATGTACATTAGCCACTAATTTTGAAGGAGTATTGTTAGCTCCCTCTGCTCCCAATGATCATGTGAGCTAATGTCTTATCTGATTTCTGAGTTTGTCTGAACATAGGTTATAGTCCTGTTGATACCTGAAAAACAACCTGCGTGTTAATTGCATGTTTCAAATCCAGTTAAGATCTAGGATGTCCCTAGATGCTAACTCTCAGAGCATCGCATCAAAAATACACGATTCTTCAGTACCTCTATATATTCATCTTTTTCTAAGCATTAATTTAGCCAGATCTCCAGAAGATGATCTACAGACAACCATTTAGCACCAGGATTGTGTAATTTCTTCTCCAACTGCAGGAGATCTTTAGAATCTACATGAGACCTCATCCCTCTTCTGTATAAGAAGTAGTAGTTTAAATGAAGTTCGAATAAACATCAAAATCTGTTTATCGTTACCTGTTGAACAGGTGGAGCTAGCATTCAAGTTTCCTAACTGCAAGGTTATGTAATGTGAAAGGCAGAAGAAAGTAGAGGGAAGAACACACGGCTATCCTATCCTATCTTATCCTGTCCTATCCTTGGCTGTATGTATCTAAGATGCAAAGAGAAACTTTTGTATTCTGATATTCTAATCCTTTTCTTAGTCTGCATCTCCATCTGTTTGCTTTGCAGTTTCTGACTTCCAGGAGATGTGTGTCATTTGTGTAAAGCATATTGTATTGAGTTAAAAAAGCGAAAAAAATCAAGTTAAAAATAATGCTGCTACAGTGGAATCCTAGGTTACACATTCCCTTTACAACTGAAGAATTAGTATGTTGGAGGTGTTAATTCAGCACACTTGGTATTAAGCAATTAGATTTCTTGAAACAAATAGTAGCATATGGTGAAAGGAAAAGGGTAGCACTTACTGAAAGGAATTGTGTCCGTGTAATCATGCTGGTGATTTAAAGTATTGCAGTGATCAGCAGATCAAATCTGCAGTTGCTTTTGTAGCCCTTCCATGTTGTTTAACCATACTGTATATGACATTGGGCAGAACCTAGAGGAGTTACAGAGGGGATCTTTATTCCTGTTCTGCACACCAGGCAGTGGTCATGATACTTTTCTCCATCCCCACTACCAACTATAATAGCGACTGTTTTCTCATCCCTTTCTTTTTTGCTCTTACTTTCCAAAGAGGAAAGGAAGTGTTCATGTTCTATGAACTTTTCTCTTGCCATGATCAGCCAATTTGAACCAAGCTGCCAGTAATTTCTATTTATTTTGGGTCACAGTCCCTATGTAATTCTCTGATTTTAATGAAGCATTCAAAATAGCAGTATTTACAGTTGCCTATTATTAATTGATCTGGATTCATCTGAGAAAGGCGTCTCTAGAAAATACCATAACTTCAGAAAGATTATATTCAAAAGACCGTACAAGTGAAATATTAGCAAAATAATTGGGGAATCATTCCAGCCAGTAGCTCCCTAGATGTAGGAAAAGAAGAGAAGGGATTGATTTTAGGGTGTTGGTGAAATTGTCTGCAGGTTTTTTGGTCCTGATGTATTTTTTATTACACTGCTCCATTGTACTTATTTTGAATGTCCCACTGCCAGTGCTCCTGAATGGTTTTATTATGGTTTCTGAGTGGTGTCTTTGAGGCCGAGCTTTACCGCATGCTGGCTTCAGCCTCAAAGCCAGCTTAGCATCCCCTCTGCCCACAGCCATCCCTTCCCGCTCCTCCACGCCAGGATGTGCCAAAAAAACCTCCACTAGGTCCCCAGCGTAAATCAGACCATTGAACTGATCCAGGTTGAAAATAACCCTGGTAACCCTTACTCCTGCTCTCTTCTATTTTGGGGAGGTTATTTTTAACAGGGATCAGTTTTGAGGGCTGGTTTACAACATGGCCCATAGGCAGCGTGCTACGAATTGTGTAGTATGTTAATGTGCAGCAGGGTCAGAGGTGCACGTAGGAGTCCATAAAATGGTTTTTAACACCAAAATCTTCAAGAAAATAACAAGATGATGTAGCCTTGGTAAGAAAAGATGTGAACTAGGGTCTCTTCACTGCCAAAAGCGTTCCTTAATTATGTAGGCAATGGAAGAAAATTTTCTGTCCCTGTAGATAATCACCCCGACGTGTATAATGATAGATGTATTATTATTCCTGTCTAAATACATCATGGATGAAGGGGAAAGCTGTTCTGGTTTGACAGCATCGCTAGCTCTATAATGCAGTGACAAACATTCACTCTAAGGGGGGGACATTTCCCATGAGGCTCTCTTGAATGTCACAGATTTGGGGGTGTGGAGGTAGCAAAACACTGGCTCTGGTGGGGACCTTTAGGAATCGGGGAGACAAAGCGTTTTGGACATTGGGTAATATTGAATGAATTTGGGTAGCTGTCACAGCAAGAAATTTCAGGCTCTTGCTCTTTCTTGTCCAGACTCTATGGTTTTGGACAAGTCACCCAGTGTCCTTTATACTTTTTTTTTCCCAATGCCCCATATATCTTATCTGTAAAACAGCAATAAATCTGCATCTTGGATATGCATCTGGAGGTGCAAAATTGGTAGAAAATGCGGATAGATGAAGTATTTTTAACTCAAGAATAGGAGGAGCATTGCAAACAGTACCAGCAGAGTGATGTGATAGTACCTCCTCTGAAATAATCTTTACTTACTCTTTTTTTAAATCTCCATTATCTTATCTACGCAGAGTAGCTCCATCTAAATGGACTTCTGGATAATCCAATTGAGTTTACCTGATCAGAGTTTAACAGGACTTAAATAAAGCTGCTTTTCCTAACTCTTAATAGCAGAAATAAATTCTTGAATACAGGTTGAGTAGAGTTCTTTTGAAGCCACCTTTTAGTGAAGGGAATGAGGTAGACAGCTGTTTGAATTAATTTCTGTTTCTCATAATTAAAAGATGTATAACTAGTAATAATTAGCAAATTAATCTGCTGAAATCTCTGGGTTTTGTCCACAAAATGGATGAGTATCTGATATTTTATTCTTAAAAACAGATTGTCAGAGACACTCCCACTCTGGGACGTGTGTGACTGCGAGCAGCTGGTAGGTGAATTCGGTGCAGCTTTTAGTACCATCCATGTTACCAGCCCTGTTTTTCTTTTGGTCCACGAAACAATAAAGTCTTTGGGATTTCTGTGGGAGCAGGCATGAGTTTTGCAAAGCCTTTTTTATTTACAGAGAACTTGATTTTTCTCAAAAGTAATTATTTAGTAAAATGTATAAATAGAAACAGCGTGTACTTGTACAGTAGATACACTTTAATATGGGAAGTTCTTTCCTTTTACATCTAAGGCTAAAGCTGTTTAAATTAACTGTGCTACTGTGCTGTGTATGTTTTGACTGCTCAAGTTTTCCAGAAATCAAAGCACCTACTAAGCAGGATCTTGGGATTTTTTTGAAGTGAATAAACCATTTGTAGCACACTGTAGAAAAACTAATCACTCTAGTTCCTTTAGTTTGCTATAGCATTCAGTAATTGGATATCAAACAGTAAATAAAGGTTAGTTTCAGATTAAAACTGGGGAAAGAAAAAGAAAAAGTATAGTTGAAAAGTATGAACTCATTGCCTCCTCAGAGCAGAGTGCAGTGGTGACTGGAAACAATTGCTTAATTCACCAACTGCATTAAAAAAGCTTCTTTTAAAAGAATTGTATTTGGTAAGTCTCATTCTGCTATGCTTCCTGCATCCAGCTAGAATTACTTATTAAATAAATAAAGTTAATGTGCTGGTTTTGTTCATTAACATAGAACTTTGTTCTCCGTCTAAAATAAAACTCATGGACAAAAAGAAAACGTAGCAATAAGAAAGTGGCACTTGCCTGGCTGGTGACGAAATAAAGAATGTAAAAATCATTTAAAAACATGGAGAATTATCAAATTGTTCACATCCACTTACAGCTTATTGATCTGTTTAGCTAAAGTAACACTCACTGACTGTGGATGCCAACTGATGAGCATGAAGCTTTGAGAAATACCAGTTTAAATATTATGCATAGTAGGTTTGATTTTGATAATTTAAGTCAGCAGTTCATATTTTAATATAACATTTTATTTATCCTGCTGTCTAGTAATGAAAAATTGATTTTCCTCAAATACATGTTAAGTGTCCTAGTTTCCATCTTGGTTTAGATTTTTATTTTTTTCCTTCCTGAGTTTTCATTTGTAGGAAAAAGCTTGAGAATCTGTTTTTCTGAAGGAAGTAGAAAGCTGTCAATTGGCAGCATCTCAGTAGGAGGCATTTTATAAATTGTGAAGCCTGTATTAAATAAAGTTACATATTTAGGGCAGTCTTTCAGAAGAACAGTAATATTAGAGTACCTTGACTTTCAATACAGCCTAAATAATGAGTACACGTGTATTTAAAAAAAAAGAAAAAAGGCCAGTCTCCCATCTCACTTCTGTGAACAGAAATGAGATGAAATGTAAGAGCTAAGCAGCTTTACTAATCAGCATTGCTTCTCCGTACAGTGATTAATCTCTTGATTTGTTTGCTGCTGTAGTTTAAGCACTGATTCGGTGCTTAAATGTGGCAGCATCTGCAGCAACAACTCTTGTCCCACCTTCTGGTGATCCAGATTTTATTGCCAGTAACAGTCTCTAACTGCAGTGAAAATGGGGTTGCTGTTACTTCTTACACTTAAGTTTGTTACACGCAGTGAAATAAAACGTGTTCTGTGCATGAAGTGAAAATACTTTCAGCTAGATAATTAAAGGAATGTATCCTTTGAAATCTGCGGTGCTTTCACTGAAGTGTTCACATAGTTCATTTGAAATCCCGTGAAGTATTTCCTTAAATTGGATAATCTGCAGTCCAGGATTTACACAATGGCATTATCTGCACATCTTTTCTGTAGTGCAGTTGTTTGTATAGTACAAACCCCCCCACGCTATATTTTTGTCTTGTTATTAATTTATTTGATTGGCATTTGAAGTAAACGCTAATGCTTCACTCTACATTTGTATTATGATCCTGTAAATTCCAACCATCCTGTATTTATAGATTTGTAAGTTCATGTTTAAAAATTCATGTGAAGAAGTCATGACTTAATTTCTCTTGATACGTCTTTTTCTCAGAGCAGTCTTAAAGAACAAGAACAGATTAATTCAATTTCTGTTGAAATAGAAGAGCTGTCAACTGAATTAAACAGGAAATAGGCATAAATTTAATATAGAAATTCTTAAGCATTTTCTGGTTTTAATCACAGTAAGAGACTATCACAGAATGGTGTACACAGAGATGTAATATTTTTACCTGTCTGGTATTGCAGTGGCTTGAGAAGAGTTTCTGTGAGAGTCGGTAATGAGACTAAGAGACACGTGCATGTGCAGGTTGCCCTGGGAATGTGCTTTTTGGGTGTACAACAAACTGTGCCTTTGGGCATAAAAATTCCGTAAGGTACAAAGACTTGGAAATGTGGTGGTAAACATGCTTCTAAAAAATAATGACTTTGGTATTTTAATTTAATTCACAGCATGTCAGATGAGTGAAGGATGAACATCTCTGACTTCCTACTTTTACGTGGAGCAGAGCCACAAGGAGTGTGCCATTAGTTTATGAAGTTCTTTTATGACTTGTCCCTTTGTCAAACTCGAATGGCAGTTGGTGAGAGCTTGTTGTGTGGGTGAACAGCTATTTGCGTGTGTTTGCTGCGTGTGACTCCGAGCTGTGGTCCTGCCACAGACCTGTTGCACCTGTAGCCTGCCAAGGCTGTTAAGGGGATCGTGTTTGCTCAAGGCGAGCATCTCTTCTTGTTAGGAGTCTATGAATACAGATTCTGCTTCTTTGGAAAGATTGTAAGGTGATTAGTGATCCGTCCTTGGGATCTGTCAGAATTTAGAATGAGGAGAAGCTGTTCTGTCTTTCACCTTTTTCCACCAAGAGGTGGAAACTTCTGGCAAAAATAGGGGTTTGGTTTCCAACCTGAAAGGGGTCAACAAAATTGAAGTCTGGTCTGGGTTCAACCCATTGTTTAAAGCAGTGTTTATTCTTAGTACTGGGTAAGGTAACGGTCATTTAATTTGACCATTTGTCTTAAGCTCATTATATATTCATTACACAAAGAGTAACAAAATGACATAGTATCAAATATATTTTCCAAACCCTAATTCAAGGCTCAGAGGAAATTTCTCACCTTCCTTCTTAGCCGGAGCCCTGCTTAAAAGAAGTTCCTTTCCAGTTTAATTTGTGCTACTAGAAATGTGAAGATCCTATAAGCAAACACACAGGATGTTTCAGCATCTTTCCTTCTTTTCTAAGCATGATAAACTATTGATAATGAGATTGAATCCTTGCTGAAAGTATTTCTAGTTGAGGTATTGGAAGTGCTGAATACTCCAGCCTCTCCCAAAGAGTTTTGTGTTCAGCTCTGGACACGTGCCAGTAACTGGAGAGTATCTTCAACTATTTGTAGGTATGCGTTTCCTTTGTGATATCATCAGCATATTTTCCCTAAAATAGCAAGCAATAATTAACACTTGTTCACACCATTAGGAATGCAGATGTTTCCCTGTTCAAGTAAGCGGCTTATTAAACTGTCTGATTTGACAGATTCTAACACATTCTAGTGTCCCTGCCCAAACACAGGGAGGATGACAAAATACCGTTAGTTTCCTTCACCGCGTGGCCTTACAGTCAGTAGCGATCACTTGATTTCAGATACAAGCAGTGAAAAATAAATCAATTTGTCATATATTTACCTATCCTGGAAGGAGAAAATTGGTTAGTGTCGTTTATCTTGGGGTTCACTGTGCTGCCCTGCTGTCCGGTGACCTTGTCTTGTTCCAATACAGTTTGCTAGTGGAATGCAGCGGAACTGCCTGACTGCCGTGAAAATAAAGTTCATGCACCTCCTGCAGAGTAGGTTTGTAAAAAGGTTTGAAACCAATGGTCAGTTGATATTTTTAAAAGCTGAACGCATCCGAAAGCAAACATCCTCTGAAATACAATTTTACAGTTACAAGCTGGTTTGATTTGACCTTTAGTCACCAGGTTTGTAAGTGGATGACCTATATAAAACTCTTATCGTGAAATGTGCAACTCCATGGGACAGTGAACTTTGCCCGGGAATTGAATCCCAGTTTTAACCACAACATTGTGTAACGGTCGTACACACCTTCTAGTAGGTAAGGGCTTTTCTGAATGGCATTGACTTTTGCTGGAATTAGTAAATAAGCTGTTGCAATGACAGATCCACCCTACATTGTATTCCTCAAAGAAGAGGTAATGTTGAACATCTCGGCTAAGGTTTTTATGTGAACATAGTGTCACAGTGGCAAGAACTGTGCTAGTGTCCTAATGCTAATAAAACACTGTTTCATAAACATTTTTTTAAAAGTCTTTTTAGTATTTTTATATTGGGATGGAACAAAACCTGGACGGCATGCCCAGTTTTTAATTTTCTACCAATATTTTATCCTTTTAGAATGCCTCTCAGAAGCCAGTCTTGGTTCTTTAATTTTTCCCAGGCCTGGAGTTTGTCTCTTGAGAATTATTTTTTTTTTTTTTAGTAACCAAATTGCTCAACCTCCAAGTTCTTCGACACTTTTTCAGGTTTGAATTTTAATAAAACCACGGCTTACCTGCTGCCATTAATTCAGTTGGTCAAAATTTTCCAACATAGTAGATTTTTAACTTGATTAGGCTCTGCTTTGCCCCTTTTCTAATCCAGAATTGTGTCAGTATGTATCTTTCTGGAACAAAGTACTGTTTTCCAAGCCTCTTTTACCTGATGAGATGTGCTGATGTTTTTTTCTCTAGAGGTCTGCACAGATTTCTGTAGGTGAATACAGGCAATTTACAAATGTTGCCTATTGATTCATTGTGTTGGGAAACTTTCAGCAGGCGGAGAGAGTGTCTTATAATAAACAAAATATTGATACTGAAATATGTTTCTTTTCACATAAATATGACTTTTCAAATATTGTGGTGTTATGTTATGGTGAGAGATTAGGCTTCCTCGCTACCAGCAGGTTATGATACTTCAATTATCCAAGTAAGACCTGAGAAGTTTTATCAGTGGTTCTTAGAGTTTTAAAGTTTAGCTTGTTAGTTAGGGATTGTGCCTGGAATTCATACCATGTCCCTGCCCAGCCTGAGCGCATTCAAAATCAAGCTCTGTTCTGTTCAGATTTGTGTTGTCAGCATTGTTTTCCCCAAGTGTTCTACACAAGGATTTCTTCCTCTTTAGGGTTGTGTTAGCGCTTTGAAAAGCATCAAGTCTGGCCTGATGGTAAATAAACGCTACAATCTTGACATAATTCTTAGGAAGAATTCACTTCTCACCTTCCTTGGTGATGCTGTGCTGTCATCACTCATGTTGACTTCTGTTGCCTTACACAGCTTCAGCCGTAGTTTAAACAGGATTTTGGGTGTGTTTTGTGTAACTGCAGCATTTTTTTTTAATGGAAAATGACATAACTTGACTTTTTTTTTTTCAGTGGTAACTTTGCATAGGGCAAGAATGGGTAATATGGCCATACTTTGTCAATATAACGGATCATTTGGAACTTAATATTTAAATCCTGTTTATTGTGGGATGACATCTCAAACCAAATTGTTATTTAGTATCATTTGTTTATTTTAGCTATTTTGTTAGGAGTTCCATTTTATAGTGCAAGAGAAATCTGTGTTGATGCTGCTCTAGAGCCTGTTATATTAGAATGTGCCAGCAAATGAATCAGTGTTATGGCAACAAGAACCAGACATGTAAGGACTAGTTTGCTGGCTATTTCTTTTCAGGAAATTTGCCTGGTACTTTTGGTTAATTTGTTTCCTAACTCATTATTTTTAGACATCTCATACAAATTAGACTTGTTTAACTCAAAAAAAGCCCCTCTGTTGCTGACTTGATTTTTAATGGCTTCTGAAGTCCCTGTTTTACCTAAATATGTAACAAATCCTGTGGTTTTACTTGCCTTCCCCCAGAGTAGCCCCAGGCTGCGCTCCATGATTCAAATGGGATGCTGAAGATTTCTTGTGTTATTCTTCTTCTTAAATATTATTTCAGAATTGCGGTTAGTGTAGGTGTACTGGGGAGAGGGAGAATCTGGCTTTTCGCAACTAGCTGCTATGTCTTAATTCCACAATCAGTCTCTAGTGTAAATAGAGTTTCTCATAGAGTGATTTTGATTGGAAAAGACCTTTAAGATCATCCAGTTCCAACTCCCCTGCCATGGGCAGGGACACCTCCCGCTGGATCAGGCTGCTCCAAGTCTCATCCAGCCTGCCCATAGTCTGTTATCTTTATATCCTGATATCAGACAATATAAGATGGGAAAATATATGCATTTCAGCATAGGCTTCTAACAAAGCTAGAATGGAACTCGATAAGCCTAGTTCCAGCTTTTCACCGGTGAACACTTTCCTAGTTTGCAGTTGTGTAAGCTGGGTCAGCATCAGTCCCCAAACGTGTGAAGACGTTTGCTGTCACCTAAAGACAAATAGTTGTTAATTAATAAAAGGCCTTCATGCTTGGCTATCACAAGTCATGGATTTCAGTTTCAAAAATGAAACAAAACCAACCAAACAAAAACAACAAGAAAAAAAAGAAACACACACCAAAAACCCCCACTGTGTCTTAGCATAGTAATCTATTACTCCTTGCTCCCTGTAGATCCTGATTTTGAAATGCCAATAAAAAGGTCAAGGAATGTGGACTTAAATTCTTTTTCCATCCCACACGGACAGTTAATAACCATACTGAAAACACTGCTCAAGTATCCCTGGTCGTAGTTCAGATTAGCAGGACAGACATAAAGGCAATATTAAGTATTTTATTGCTGATTTGGCCTAACAAGGCACAAACACTTATCATTATCCTGTTATTGTAATCCACATCTTTTTTTTGGAAGTTAAGAACTACCCTTAGAACACAGGGAGGACTCTTCTGAACTATATGTAACAGTTCTGTTAAACTAAATCCCAGGCTTTTTATTATTAATGTGTTTATGCTAGGGCCAGGAACTGGATTTACTTTTCATCCCATTTTAAGAGTCTGATTGCAGAAACTGTTCCAAGTGCTTTTCCGCAAGGTATGATGGAGATGATAAATCATTGGAAACTCTTGCTTTATATCATTTCTCCACGAGAATGTCATAACTGTAGTGGGAAAGGGGTGAGTAGTAGTGAGGAAGGGGTTTTGTGTCAGATTTTTGTGGCAGAGCTTTCCTGTGCTGTGACTTTCTTTTCACTAAGACGTTGCCTCTTTTCACTTCAGATATAGGTGATTAAGAAAGTTTTATGTTTTACTGTATTTTCTGCAAACTTACTTTTGCCTAATTGTTTACTTGCTGTAATGCAGGATGAAGTGAGTATTTGGGGCTATAATTGGAAATAACTGGCTTGGCAGATGATGACCACAGTTTGAAGTAGATGTCTATTTTAGAACCGTTTCTCTGTCAAATAGTTCAATTAACTATGAAATCTGGTGTAGGTTACCTTGATTAGATGGGAAATTTAATTGACGTATTCCCATTTCAATCAGCTGCTGTTTCAGAAAAAAAAATCTCATACAATTAACAATTCAGTTTTTTCAGTTTTTCATCTGTGTAATAATAAGTCCAGTGAGTCACAAGATGTTCTATTAGAGTATTGTACTTTAAAAAATAAATTAATAAAGCCACCCCAAAATGGGCTTGGTTCAAATATATTGAGATCTCAGATGATTCTCCCTCTCTTTACTTTGTCTTCCTGCTCTTTTTTGCTTTGGAAAGATATTTTCCTCACAATGCTGTGATCAGTTGAAGACTGAAGGTAACTGCCAGTCCCCAACTGCCAAAATATTGGAAACCTTCAAAATGAAAGCAGCCAATGAACATAATTCCAGCAATAGGAGAAAGAAAACTGAGAGCTGGAATTACAATTGTAATTCATGTTTTGCTTCCTTGAACAGCAAGTAGTCACACAATCTACAAATCAAGTGAAATCATCTTATCTACTCACAAAAGAAATTTAACTGTTCTCTTTGTTCATTAACAGTTTGTAAAAGGCAAGGAACAAACCGAAAAGTTACATCTAATACTGTATATAAACTTTATAATCTCTTTAAAAGACAGTGGAACAGATTTTACCGTGGAGAGTTTAGATATGTAGTGCGTGTTTAATTTTGTTTGTGTTTATGTGCAGCTGGTGAATATTCAATAAAAGCAAGAGCAGATTTACATTTGCTGGGCTGTTTCCATCCTTGGCGTTCACAATTGTAGCATCACACAATCACATCCTATACGTGCCAAACGAGGATGGCTTGAAAATCTGCATCAATAAATTTACTTTAGGATGCCATTTACATATCTTTAAGATGCCATTTGAAGTATCTACTGTTTTGATACAGTTCAGGTGTTAATTAACGTTCTGGTAGGAAAATGAATTGTTTAAGAAGGGATTTACAAGTGAAACCTTGGAAGGCTCATTTGGATGTGCCTTCCTTTGAACTGCACTGATAGTAAAAGAATGCAAGAGACTGATACCTCAAGAGAGGGAGTGATTCCAGAGCTACACTAATGGAGGAACCTTGAAGCAGTAAAATGGCTACTTAAAATAATATGTTCTTTTTCTTGGAGATATTTCTGCTGCAAAGAAAGGGGGTGGGAGGAGAAATAGAATGCATACAACAACTATTTTAAAGGTCATACGCTGTCCTGGATGCAAAAAAGAAAAAAAAAGCTGATTTAGAACAAGTTACCTGAGCCACTTAGTAAAAAAGCATTGAACCCAAATCAGTTCACAAGCTCTGAGAGATAGTGAAAAGAAGTCCATGGCCGTTGATGAAAAGGATGCCCAGAGTGATGTGTGTATTTAGGTCACTAGGTTGCTGCTGTGCTTTCTAAGTCTATTCAGAGATGTAACATAGGCAGCAATACAGATTGCATACACCCCGGCTGGAGCTGAAGTGCATCTTTTATATGTAAAATAAGAATGGGCTCCTGGTTCTGCTTTACGCTTATGTTACAGGGTTGACAAAACTGCAACATTGTGGTTTTGGCTTAGAATTCTTAAGGTTAATGTGATCAAAACACAATCTAGCTTTGTATCATTGTTTTTCTTATGCAGTTCTATGTCCTTTTACACTGCGAAAGAATAAATTCTGCAAATACTGAACTCAGTGTCACTTAAGAGTAAGATACAGATGTCTGTGTTGTCCACAAAGATCTCACTAATTTGGAAAGTCAAGTAAAACCCACTCATCATTTGTGACCTTTATTTAAGAATTACTGAGAAACAATGTTTCACTGGAGAAACCCACCTTGACAGCCACATAAATAGATCAGGCAGTGGAATCTTGAGTTAAAGAACAAATGTTAACAAACAGGATTGGTTATTAAAAATGCCAGCAAAATTGCGTTAACTTTTCATTAATGAATTCTTTCAATATTGCAGTATCTAGTTGGGCTCCATCAAAACGATGGAGAAGCAGTTTTTTTAAGCATTAGAAAATGTTCAAGTGAAGACAGCTGCAAGCTTTAAGTGTTTAAGTGTGTTAACTTTTTTATTAAATATGCTCCCATTTACTGTTTATTACAGCTGTAACGATACGTTACCGTTTGCCAGTTCTCTTCCTGTATAAGCCATTTTACTAATCCTGTTCTTACTTTTCCAGGAGTTTTATGAACATACGAAAACACTTTGGCAAGACGAAGGTGTGAAAGCCTGCTATGAGAGATCTAATGAATATCAGCTGATTGACTGTGCACAGTAGTAAGTATTGTTCTACTCTGCTGCGTATCAAGTGCAGTCTAAATACGATTTTTTAATTGATTATTTATGACAGTGATTTGGATGGTCCTGATGCTTGCTTTTTCTTACCTTGAAAAGAAGTGCGTGCTACATAGTGAGCTCCTGTTAACCAGCTGTTCTGAGAGGTAGGAAAAACTGGCATTCAGTTAGAGAATAAACAGCTGTATTGGAAACCTTGCAGGTGCTTTCTTAATAAAAGCTGACACCTTAAAAATTGCATTGTCTCAGAGAGCAGATTTCATGCTTCTTCCACTCAGACCAGTTCCTTTCCAAACGATAGCTCCACATACTGCAGCAAGTTTGAGTAAGTTGGAAAGTATGTTGGTGTGAAACATGCCCATATTTGTAGCTTTTGTTTTTAGTGCAGTTTATTTATCTGTAAACAAAGAGATGGCAGCAACAATCGTGGGCAGCAGCCTGTGGTCAGTCACCAAACCTTCTGCTTATGTGCCTTCATGCACATGTCAGGGAATGATTCATTCTCATCTGCTATTTATACCACTGTAATAATTATTATTGTCATGAGAGACTTCTGCATGTGTGCAGTTATTTATCACATATAGCAATAGTCGGAATTTTTGTATGGCAAGATGTTTGTGATAATTTTGACCATTCCCTTTATTTTTGTTGTGTATACGCAAGTATTTCAGGACTTGTATTTAGAATATTAACAGTTAAAACTGTTCTTTGTGAGTTTATAATCTCTGCTTCTATTCGGGAAACTGAAATAAGGTTTAATGGTCAAGGAAATGCAAGTGTCTCATTTCATGTGACAGTGAACAACTGCAGTTTGTCCGCTACTTAATCTCTTAAAGAACATTTGCTGAAATAAAACCTGTAAAATTGCCATTTTTTTTGTTTTGTTTGCTTCGGTAGCCTTAAAGGTAAATCAGCAATTAGCTTTCTTTGAAAAGAGAGCAGGGAGATAATTTTACTATGACTTGCACAGCTCTGAGTCTTTAGGAGCCTCTTTGAAGTTTTGCCATTGTTTCTAGTGTGAATTTGTTTGATGTGTAGCGATGTCTTTTGCATTAGGTGAGTAATGTTTGATCGCTTGGTGTGGATCTTTTTGAAAGTTCAGTTGCTCTAAAATAAATAGAAGATTTTCGTTTTCTGTCAGCTCTACAGTAAATTTTGTCTTTCTACTGTAAAGTTGATAGAAACGGGGAAAAGTTAGTTTTGTTTCTGATAGCGTTTGGTTATCTGTTTCTGGTTAGTGTTTGTTAATAGTAAACTTCTAGGATGGGAAGAAGTAAATATTATTAAACAGCCAAGGGGGTTTTGTGTTGCCCTTTTTTGGAAGAGGAACAGATTTTGTTCTGCTCTGAATGCAGAGAAGAAAGCTAAAATTCTTAGCCCTGATTGCTGGACATTGACTTTTTCATGGGTCAGCAGGGAGGTGGCCTTCATGATGGTTTTACCATCCTGCTCCATCTAGTGGAACACTTAATTCCACATCGTGGGCTGCTGAGCCAAAATTAACCCTATACATTGCTCACAAATTACAGGGTAATTTTTTCCCTAAGATACCATTGCTATCTCCTTCTAAAAATACTTCATAATTCTAATATTTATATAATTTTCTAGTAAAGTATATGATACTATTTTCAGCAGGTGGAACTTTCTAGTTGTTAGACTGCTGACTGTGACATGGGCCCCAAGGAGCAGGCACACTGCAGCAGCCAACGCCTCCCTGAAGAACCGCCACACGTCCTTTCCACCTTTTCTTACTTCCATCTTTTGTGATGGTGACAGTGAGGCTCTGGGAGGCCATGAGGACTTAGCTAGTTCCCTTCTCCTTGACGTTGCTGGATTTGCAGTTATGCTTCTCCTGGTTAATCCTTGTTCTCTGTGTAGGCAGCTTAGCTGTAGTCCAACAGAAGGGCCTTTCAGACAGAAGGACAATCTAAAGTATGGCAGAGCTGCAGGATGCTGGAGCTCCTTGCAAAGAAAGATGTTGGGAGATAGAGGCTTGAACTGTTGCAGAGAGGGGGGAACCAGCTTGTGAGTCAGGAGCCACTTTTTGCTGCTTGTTCTTTCCTGGGAAATTGGAATCAAATATTATTCTCAATCTAATGTGTTGTATTTACCTAGCTCGAATGTGGGTGTTTAGAGTCTGGAAATGGGATTTTCATCTGCCTCTGAGCACTAACTTTAAATACTTCAGTGCTTCCTGCTAACATGCTACAGTTTTTCAGTGTCTTCCGGTAAGAAGCTAGTATTAATATCCACTGTTGTCATTGTTCCTCCAAGTTCTTGGTTGCTTTGGCTCAGAAGAGATGACTTCACCAAAAGCCGTGGGTACCATCCAGGCTTTCTGTTTAACTGGAGTGTGGTCTTTGAGAGGCCTGGCCAGTAACCTCATCTGCTGGAAAGCCCTTCTGGTACCCTGCCCTTTATCCTCAAGCTCACTGACTAAGTGAAAATGCCACTTCAGAGGAACCGTGTTCACTTTGAAAGAGTAGCTGCCTCTGCCCATCATGAGCTTTACTGTACTTCCTGCTGAGGCATGTTTTACAGTCTTGAGAGGCAGAGAAGGGAAAAGAAGCTGTTTCCCTTTTCTTAACTGGACTTACTAAGTAATTAGTTTCAATTCTGCTTTTAGAATAACGTGGTCTGTGAGATTGTCACCGGTTTCTCTCTGAGAAGAATGTGCTTTAGGTTTGAGGAGGGAGCAACTGAGAGAGGGCCAAATTTCATTGCGTCTTGTGGGATGTATACGGAAGAGAATGAATGTTTGTACTGAAGCTGCAATGTGATACCACTCTCGGCTAATAATAAACAGAAGAACACAGGTGTATAGAATACAGAAAACCTCCAACAGTGATAAATAAATTGTTTACTATCCTTCTTATTTATTCCCTGAAGGCACAGGTTGCATTTTATTCAGAATATATTACTTATTATTAAGAATATAGGAACCATTTCCACTGTGATGTGCCAAGATAGGTTTGTCAAATACATGCTTTTTGTCAGATAAAAACAAACATCATCTCTGAAGTTCTTTTGTTGTTAATACTGCTACCTCAGTTATCTTTGAAGAGTTCTGTACTTGAAGCCTCACAAATACATACAAATCTGTTTCTGGTGTGAGGGCATGAGGGATTCAAGTGTGGTCCTCCAAGGTTTGATCCAAAGTCAGTGGATGTTCTGAAGAAAATTGCCTTGCTGTCTGTAGCCTTTAAGTGGCTGTGTAGTAAATCAAAAGCAAAATCTGGGCATACGCGAGCATCCTAGTGCTTTTCTTAGACTTGCTAATACTAGGCTGTGCCCACAGGTACTTGGATTTTTGCTTCAGTCAGCTTTGGCTTAGCCAGGTTCCTTGGCCACTGGTTCAGTTTTGTACTTCGTTTTACACTCGGTTTTCTCTGCGTATCCCTCAGCTGGCACTTCCTGGTTTTGGCTGGGGTGGAAAAGGAAATAATATGAGAGAGAGTCTTTGCAGCCCATTTCACACCCTCCAGTATCAGGAAGGGCTGGAAGTAGCACGAGGGAGCCCATTCTCACGCTATTTCCTGCCGCCGGCCACGACGACTTTTCTCTTGCCGCCTGCCATTTCAGGGAAGGATAAAGCCCGGGGAGGTGGCTGCTTGAGGTGCAGAGTTGCATTTCTTGGACTTCAGCACCAGCAGAGCCACTCTGATAGCTTGAAACTGTGCCAGGCTGCTCCACAAGAGTTTTATGAGAAGTATTTTTTAAGATGTTTGTTTTTAAAATACTTATCAAAGAAAGGGGGGAGTGCAGCTATTCGCCAACTGCTGTGCAGGACTGCTAGAGGATCAGCAGATGTGGACGCGCTGGGTTTTTTAATTTCCAATTTGTTGTGGGTTGTAAATTCTGTATAGTCTTATTAAGATTTATGGTATGTTTTATTTCTGGATTTGCTGACTTGTAGAGAGCAATTAAGAGCCGCGATCTGAGCACTTAATGATTTTCTTGCATGTTGATTTCACTTCATCACAAAGTTCCCTTCATGGAATGTGTAGTAAAGTGCTTTTGCTGAAGGTCTCACCTTTTAAAATAGTAGCTGATTGGTGGTACTATTGTTAGTCTAGCTTCTTTCTTATTCATGTTATTTATTACTTTTTACTTTCTTTCCACTCAGTGTGATTTTGGCAGAGTAGTTGCTCTTGTCTCCTCCAGCTCTGCTGTGTCTGTGCACTCACATTTGACAGGACAGGAATTTCCCTGGCCTATATTCCTGGCATGCGTGAGCTTCTTACGGACATTAACAATTATATTGTTAAACATTCCCGTGAGGAAGAATAATATTCATGTCCCCTTTCACTGATCTAAAACTGATGAGCTCGCCTACTGCTGTGTGAATTCTTTGGCAAGCCAAGGAATAGACCCAGATCATCTAACTTGTAATCTCTGGTCTTGATTATAAAACCCACCTGACTATATTCCAGTGCACTTGGAGATAACCGAATTAGGGTCTTGTCCCTACTCTTCTTCAGTCTGAGGGAAGGGAGGATCATGTTTTAAATGAGACTAAACTTCAGTTCAAAAAAATAATACAGCTCTGGGTATATTTTCTCTGCAATTCGGTGGGGCATTAGGTGCAGAAACAGGTTGGTGTAGGTGATGGGAAGCACGATAACTCCTATATTGGCATTACTTCAGTGAAGTCACTACCAACAAAGTAAGTCCAAATACATAAATAGCTGAATTTTCCCCAACTACTCCACGTGTGTGCCCTTTCTGGCTGACTGTCGGTAGCAGGGATGTGCCTGCTGGCAAGTGCTGGGAAAACCAGATTACCTAAATTTAGCCAATAAGTGGATTATGAATCCAACACATGTTCCCACTGTTGTCACAGCTAATCATAAATTCATCATTGCAAGGTACGCTCAACCCCAGATAAACTTCTTTGTCTTCAAAATAAATTGCATCCTAGTATGAAGCAAGATAAAACAAAAGATGTCCTGAAATAGCTTGCTTGATTCTTAAGAATCAGGAGCTTCAATAAGTGAAAACACTGAAGGTGATGAGCCATAATGGCAGAAAGACCTTTACAAGTCCAAAATGTGAATAATTTACGAAGTCTAAACCCAGACTTGTGAGGTCTGTGTGATACTCGCCATATCATTCTGAATTATTGTGAAAAGGTTTAACTGTTTACTCCTGGAATCTGATTTCTGCTTCCGCTTTCACTCACTCTACCACTTGTAACCGCCCCCAGCAGCCATCACCTTCATTCATTTGCTGCTGTTATTTCTCCTTTGTTCCACACATCTGTTAATGTGTCAGTTCCTTTCTGGCCTTTGGCTGCAGATGCAACTTCCTTTCTGTGACAAGTTGTAAATATTAGGGATTCACCTTCAGCTGGAAGCAAGGCTGACCTGATCTAAAGAGCATGAAAAAGCTGGGTTGAAACAACTTCTCCCATTTCTTGACCCAGTCCTGCATCCCAATAGTCACTTTTTGCCTTTTAGTTTAAGCGTATCACTTGCTGATGCTTCCAAGGGTGAAGGATGAACCCTGGTGCAAGTGTCCGTGAGTGCCTGATGTAGTGGAAACAGGAGTTAATTTCTCAGTGTGTTACATTTGCTTTCACCTGCAAACAGCATTTGCTCATACAACAGCTACTTCTTTCTTTCAGTAGCAAATTCACACACACAAAATGTGCTTAGATTGGGCACAGGCTTGCTCAAGGGTATTTCCAAAACCTTGGCATGAATGTTAACATTTTATTTTGTAAAAAATTTGTCCATAAAATAGTAACTTTCCTCTGTGATTGCAAGTAGGCGACCATGTGGTTTGTTCCATAGGTTGCTGGTTTCCCCTGACAGATAAGTTTCATTTTGAATGGCAAAAGCATATCAAGATAGTGTTGTGAAGGCAGGACTAAATAACGAGTATTGTAATTTCAGTTAGCGGTGGAGAATACTGTGTTTAGTCCAGCTGGTAGTTTGCTCACCACATCTCTCTTAGCTAATATTTTACTTTAATGGTCTGCCTTGAATCCAAAGTTGTTATCAAAGAGTGTGAATGTAGAGTAGCTACTACTGCATAAAACTTAGAATGATGCAGCTTCATAAGATAATTCTGTACTAAAAGAACTTGGCTGCAGCTCAGAATTCTGCAAAGCTGTTCTGTAGCCCAGTTTTTTGATGGTTTGCCCGTACCCGTAGAGTTAATTAACACACAGTTAAAAATAATGCACTAAAGAGAATAACAGACTCCTTGTTAGTAGTGGTAAAAATGACAAAATGTGCTTTTGATAAAGCATATTATACTTGCTTCAGAAAATGGTTTTGAACAACTGAATAAATGAATTACAAAATGTGCATAAGGCCTGAGATTTCTATTTGAAAAACAGAAAATAAAATAATATTGAGCTTTTTAAAGCAAATGTCAGATGCGTGTTCTTTTAATTGCTTTCAAGCCTGTTTGATTCAGTAGTATCTGGATTTCTTAGTCAGCGTATTTCTGATACCTGTCCATGCTTCTGCTTTAGTTTTTGTGGCACTGTTCTCTGCAAATGTACAGATTGAAATGTAGTGGAATTTTTTTGTGGGTGAAGGGGAAGAGTGGAAATACAGTACAGCAGGAGATGGAATATAAGCCAAAACCTTCTTTTAATTACACTTTACTGATTTCTGCATTTTAATGGCAGCAATTTCCCATTCCTTCCCACTCTTTCCTTTTTCTGCAGGACAGAAAGATTTTGTTGTGGCTTTAGTTAATAGTGTGAGAGAATACACTAGAAGTACGTGAAAAATGATCTCTTGAACACTGAGGCTTTTGGAAGAGATGCTGTGAATGTTATTGGTCTCTTCATAGGTACAAGTTTGTGAGAGAATGAGAATTGGTGAACTACATTGGCAAGGGGCTTGTTCTGCAGATAACTGTGGTTTATATACAAGTGTATACCTGAAATTAAATGTATAAAGTTGTGTTTCCAGCTTTTGATTGAGATGGATTTTGGAATTGTTTCCATGTGGTCATTAATTCAAATACATGTTTTGAGGTTAGGGTCAGATCAGTTGTTTCAATGTGTAGCATTGATTATTTTTGCTCATTGTTTAAGTTTTGGGACTTCATAAGTCATTTTCAATGTAATTAAAATGACCATTCCATGTAATTAAAATGACCAGTCGTTTTCAAACAACTAATATATTAGTAAAGAAGTTTTTGTGCATGCATTCAAAGCCCTGACTTGGTGTGCAATCCATTTTGAGTGATTAAGCAGTGTTGTTAGAGACATGACACAAAATCACGTGTTTTAAGAAATCAGGATGTTGCATTGTTAGGGAAGGTCATTAGATGAGGCTACTAGCATCTAACATAGCATTACTACACAGTTTTGGTTTTCTTTCATGATTGTGAAAATCAAGAAGAATCATTCTTAAAGGAACTGTGTTAAATTAGATGGAGTTTTTCCTACCCTGAGCTAATTCATTAGCAGCAGGCATCACAGATATCACTGATTACATGGATTCCTTGATATTCTACTGAGCAGCCTTTCATCCTTTAAGCATTGCCACACATTCCTGGAGTGAGGGGATCTCACTGTTGTAGTAAACACAGTATGGGACTGCTGGTGCAAAGCTGATAGACACACAATTGGTAAATTTACTGCATGACAAACCAACATTTGGCAAGTACAGAAAATCAGACAATTGGCGGAGCTACGTGCCTGCTGAAAGCTCACAACTCTTTGCTTTTGTTGCGTGTGAGTCTTGCCCTTTTTTCTCTTTTTTTAGGGTAAGGAAGTGCAACAAATTCATCTAAAAAATACCTTTTATTTGCTGCACGCGAAACTTCTCTCTAATCTCAGTTCTCAAAAAGCACATATACTTTGAGTAAATGTGAACCAGTAAAACAGTAGATTTTTGTGTACACAGTAATCCTTAAAACCTCGCTGTTTTGTGAGGACAGTGATCGGTCTGTATGTTAAATGAATTACTAGGGACAAGAAGTTAAATTAAGAGGAGGAATTGTGTTTGTGTAAACTCTGTAAGGCTGTCAGGTACCCAAGCCGTACAGGGGGGTTGTATTTATTGAAGTGTTACCTGTTAATTTAAAAAGCGTATTCAATTTTGCTGTAAAATTCCCACAACTTTATTAAATATCAGGGCAAACAACATCTTGATTTGTTAGTATTGGACTTAATGAAATAGTTGTGTTGGATTACTCTAGTGGTGTAAAAGCCATTGTAGTCAGTAGTGAGAGTCACGTTGACTTAAAACTTACATTATTACCTCCAAAGAATTAATTTTAATTCATCCTTTCCTCCCATGCTTTTGCAACCTCCCTTTGTGCAAACAGAGAGAGAGTTTTGAGCTGCGATTTGAACAAACAATTCCATATGATAGAGAAATAAGTAGAAGAAAAGACATGCGTATGGGCTAGAGCTTCAGTAGGAATCCTCACGCAGGAGGAAGGTCTGCAGGCACAAAATACAGGGCAAGGTATAAATAAATGTTTGGGGAAGTTGGACAGTGCGGTGTCATTCGCATTATTTTTGCATTCACTGGGAGGATGAGGTGCTGGGAGAGCGGCTGCGAGGGGCACCCCTGGGACTGGTGGCCGCTCTGGAAGCGCAGAAAATGCTGCTCCAGCAGGAAATAACTTGCTGAAACGGTGTGGTGTGCTTCTCCGGGCGTGCAACAGCAGCCAAAAGGGAGCCAGGTGTGACTGGTGGGTTTAGGATTCTGCAGTTTACTCTCCTCGATGGGTGAGGAACTGCTGGAGCTTTTTGCCTGACCTTGGGATTTGCTGTTTGTGATGTTCGCCGGCAGCAAGCACCGCAGCTTTTGAAGCACGGGTGGTTATTTTTTTTTTATGAGAGCTCTTATCGCTCCTACTGTATTGCTGTAGAAAAGGAACGTTTCAAGATTAGGATACGACAATTAGAATACTTTTATCACACTGAGACCTAAAAAGATATTGTAAAACCTCATTAGAAACTTGCTTTAAAAAAGGAATTAAAGGCAACAGAGTTCCAAAAGATAGGAGACAACAGAAGATTTCTGATAGGTGGATGAAATGAGGCCAGTACACTTGCTGGTACAATGTGAAAACTCCAGGTTTGATTCCCAATTATTCCCTGGGCTGAAATACTGCAAATCCATCGCTGCTGGTCCCAGGAAGACGGAGCACTCGATGCCATTGACTTGCATATTATCTCTCTCCTTTTCCTCTTCTGTGAACTCCAATGTTCGATAAGACACCAAATCCATACCTTCACTGGGGACTTCTAAACTACTTCTGTCTGGGTGCACATTCACAGATGTTGCTGAATTTGTCGTAGCTGAGGGACCCCTGACAAAGATGAACAAGGTATATTTGGTGTAAATTTAACAGCAGGCTCCAAGCTTTATTGACACCATGTGCTTACATGCAGAGAACACGGTCATAAGATCCTGGCTTCAGGAAGGGCAGACTGAAAATTAATAAATAGATTCAGCTCATATTAGGTGAACGAGTTTATCAAACTGAAGCTGAACTTAAGTATTGTTTAAATATGTTTTATAGTATGTGACCAAGCCCTAAATAAACTCAAAGAAATTGCTAGCTAATGGTATATGTGATTGAGAATAATTTTGTAGGCAGGATGTCCTTGATAGGTTTTGAGATTTGAAACCCCATTTTTAACTGATTACTCTGTAGTTTATTAACATTGATTTTCTGGCTGAAACGAAACAAAAAAATGAGTTAAATATAATTCTACGTTAACTCTGTTTGTATTGTGGTTCACTAATCAGGTCTCCAAGAAGGATATCCCCAAGTAAGGCTCGATTGTAAGTGTGTTCATTATGCAAGTGAGGGTTCCAGTGTCTGGATGCTAATTTACACTTGAAACGTGTTGGCTGCCCAGTCGATTTTCTGTGAAGGCTGTGAAGTACCTCGGGTACTTTGCAAGGTTCCCCTTCCCCCGAAGGGCTTATGTAAACTGCAGCCGAATAAAAGCTAGCAAGGGCTATTTTTAGCCAGGCGGTTGCAGCTGGGGGAGGGAAAAGAGCTTTGAATCCCAGAGGAGGGTGTGCTGGTGGGAGCTCTGGTAGTCCACTTCAGGTGGCCTGGTAGAGCTTCACAGTCTTTCCCAAGAAATGTGTGTTTTTACAGTAAAACCAAGACCGAACACCTTCTGAAGCCTAAGTGATTTTTATAAACAAATAAAAATAGCAATATACTTGCAAAAATCCCTGTGAATTGTGTTAGTTTGCCTTTTTTGTTCACACGTTGCCAGTGTTGGTGATACTTGCAGTATTGCTGAAGACCAGCTCTGGAGCACGCCATCTACCACTTCTGCTGTTAAGTCAGATTTTAATTACTCATTTAGGAGGTTTTAAAATTAGAGACAATGTGGAAAAATTAGATGTCTTGAAGCTTCATGTGTTGGAAGGCAGACTTTTTGCGTAGCTTCTGAGGACTGCCTCTGTCTTTATGGATGTTCTTTTATCTAACTGAGTCTCGAGAGAGAATCAGTCTTATTCCATTCTAATGATCATTATTTTATCTTGGCCTTTTCATTAGCTTTGCCTATCAGTATGCATGCCATGAAGAACAGATTTTGTAGTTAAGGTGGACGGTCTCCATTCTTTTCTTGGTTCAGCCCGAATGGCTTCTGTTCTCCATTTCTGCTGGAGGACTTCACTGTTCACCTTTTCCATGGAGCAGAACTGCTTTAGGATCCAACCCGTTTAGTTATCAAAGGCCAGACTTGGGTGAAACTAAATTTCTCCATTTGTAAATTGGTGGTGTGATAGGTCTTCTCTTCAAGAAGAATGTAAAAACTCACATCTACAAAAACTCTTGGATGATTTTTGATAGTGTGAGGTTTTAAATGAAATCAGATGAGTGAAGGATGTTATTGTTCAAGCTTTCATGGTACTAATGCCAAGAAGTATTGCAATGACATCAAAAATCGTGACACGATTAATTGGTTTTGTAGAAGGGCTGAGAGGGTGAATTGAGAGATCTCCTCCTGTCTTATCAGCATAGATAATAAATTCCCCAAATTGGCTTTCCATGCTCTAGGATCCTGCTATGTCACGTTAAAATATAGATGTTAATATGCTCTCTGTGTATCAGTGCTAGCTTTAATTCTCTACCCCTGTTGTTAAAAGCTAGTTTCAGAAATAAGGCGTGCAGAAATGTGGAATAGTCTTACATAGAGTTACAAGAATAAAATACTCATTATTGTCACAGTGTGTTTTCAAGGGAACTAGTAATTAAAATGTCTATTATAGACCTATTTGGAGAAGAACGTGTCAGATTTTAACTCACTTTTTGTGATTTATGTGGCTTGTTCAGTAAATTTGCAAATATTGATTTGCTCCCTGTTTTGAATTACTCTGTGATCTTTCAGAGTTCTTTGCTAGGCAAGGTCCTTGACCCTTCCCCAGTTTCGCTGGAGCACCTCACTGTCCACTTCTCCCTCGTGGGGCTGGACTACTTTGATATCGAAGCAGTTTGTTACCATTTCTTGCTTTCACCAACCTGATGGGCTATGTTTCTGTTTTCCTTTCCACCTTCTCGGGTGGATTGCGGACTGTGCGGCTGCGCAGACACATTCTGTTCTTATAAGGAAGATGACTGGGAATCGGGCGGGGAGAAACAGGGCAAGGCAGGACTGGACAGGTCAAAGCAGAACTACACTCATTAGACTAAAAAAAAAAAAACCCACCAAACCCCGAATCTGGCCCTCAACCAATTTTTAGGATCAGAAAGGTGTTGAGTTGTTTCCCAGTTTCAGTCTGATCGGAGCCAAGCCTTAGCAGACACTTGGGAAGCTGTAGCTCCGCTGCTGCTTAATTGCTCCTTGTTTTGAAAGATAATTAGGAACTTTATTTTAAAATAGTAACTTTAGCGTTCAGTCCATTAAATTTGTCACCAAGATATTTTCATTAGACTCCAGCTGTGTTCATACTGGAATTGTGAACTAAAAATAGGTGGGGTTGCTGCTGGTGTGTGCAGAGGCTGGCACCTCTGTGTCAGCTCCGACTTGCCCTAATGATGTGAAATGTGTTTGTTTCCCTCAGAGCTTTCTTCGGGTCTGTATTTAAGAAGGTCTTGCTAATTATGCCAAAATTGTATGCTGTGGTTTTCTGATAAAGTCACGTGGCCGTGGAGAATATGAAACTGATTTCCCTCAAGACAAGTCGTACAAATGAAAGATTAGTGCCGCACCCAGTGCATTTTTGTTTTTTTCACCAGTCTGTGAGAGATGTTTGTAATAATTCAACAAACACTATTTAAAAACAAACATGCTCACTAATGAACACAGGTTTGTTACTACTATTATGAGGGGTGCGATTTACCCTCTCACTTCAGTTCTCATGAGCAGGCCCTTTGTTGTGTATAATTGAAATCACAGTGTAGATTGTGAGATAGTGACAATTACAGTGTTTGCATTGTATGAAACATCACGGGGTTTTGAAACAAAACTCTTAATTACCAGAATCTGTACAAGTCTATGCTGCTTTTATACATATGTGGATTACAGGGTGTAGAATCCATGTTTAAATAGTGTATCTTCTAAATTCTGAATTCTTCCGCTTTTATTCCTAACACTGATAACACAAAGCATCATAGTGGATTAATGCTATACAAGCAGAAAGCTGAATCAGACTTAGACTCTATGGAGTTACACAGGTATATGTCTCTAAATGGATGGCATTTTCCTGCTGTTAGTTGAAGATTTTTTATTTTTTTCCTTCCTTGGGATACCTCTTGACTATAACCCTGCTAAATACATGCAGCTTACACTGATAAAAATGAGTGTAGGTAGCAGAAGGAAGCTCTGGTGCAGAGCAGTGTGGGGCTTGGCTGGCTGAGTTTTACTTTTGTAAAGGTTTGGTATGTGGAACCACAATCAAGAAAGTCAGTGACCCGAGTGTAAATTATATCAGCCTTCTTTTTTTAACTTCACCACTCTATTGTCCTTAAGCAAAGAAATAGAAAACCATAAGAGGTATTAATACAAAACAGGTCTCAAATGGAAGTCACTTCATTCAAAGGAGGGAATTTTTCTTTTTTAATTAAAATGAAAGATATGCTTTTCTGCAGAAGTACTCTACTGATGTTCCTTTAAACCCCGTATTTAGATGCAGTGTGTAATTCTGGCGTGGCTGATGAGCGTCTCAGATCTTTTTTAATGTTCTCATCTGCTTGTTGGCAGTCTGTTCCTCGGGCTTCCTGTGCGTGTGTGTTTATACAAAGCAGATAACTATAGTTTTACAAGCTGATGCTGTAGGATGGAAACGTGGGTGGGATGGGGTGAGGGAGAGAAGTGCCATATTGAGAGCTCTAAACCCGTCGCTGGTGCTGAGCATCACATCGATACAGCACAGCCAGTGTGTTCAAGGTACACAAGAGTATCATAGGCTGGAAAATTGAACAGAACATAGGGAATGGCTGTATTTAGTAGTTGCGTATTATTAACTTCTGTGCAATATATCAGTTGTTGTGCTTAGGCACCCTTTTTTGTGGTAAACTAATAATTTGCTGCTGAGTAGAGGAAGTGCAGTTAAAATGCTATAGTGCGATGAAAGCTGTGTTTCACGCATGGTTGTAACGTTTATAGGCCGTGCATGTGTAAGCACCTGATATGGTGTGAATAACATAACAACGTGCAGAACCATTGAGCTTTCTCTCCAGACTTTCTCCGTGTCTGACCTGTCCGATCTGAGTCTATTCCACCTTGCAGTCCTTGCTGCTATTCTTTGTGTGAACCATGAATGTCAGAGATAGCTGCTGAGTTTTAGGCACGTATTTCAACCGAGACTGCAACACTGAAGGGTGCTGTACATCCCATTAGCGCTTCTCTGCACTAAGACACAGCAAGAGTTGTGCTGGGTTTGTGTCTTTGTGCAAAGCGATAGACATGGATATTGACACAGGTTTGTAAGGGCAGCTGAAGCCCCAACCAGGTTCATAACCCTTATTGTGTGTCCATGTGGAAATGGGCACTGCGTCTTGGGAAGAGAAATACCCTCTTAGACCCCCTCTTATCTTTCCCACTGCAGCACTTCTACCCATCTTTTTAGTTCCTGTTTTAGTTCAGTTCTTCTCCTGTTTAAATGTTCCTTTCATGTAGAAGAGGAAATTGTTAATCAGTTAATAAATAATTTAGGTTTGCAGTTTCAGCCATATTAATGCAAACATGAGACACTGCCCTCTGCAGACAGATGGTCAAGATGTACGTGTCCTCTACTGGAATCTTAAGGCTTTTATTCATCCAATGGAATCTGGAAATCTTCTGGAACTTAAATGCGCCCCTTGGGCTCTGCAGTGTGGCTTCTCTTTCCCTTGGATTCCCTGCTGCCCAGTTGTGAGAGAATGTGGAGGGGCGTGGAGTCTGCCCACTCATGGGGCAAAAATGATTTGCTATTCATAGCTTTGTGTTACTTTTGTAAAAGCATGAACTAGCATCACTGGAGTTGCAGAATCAGTGCCTACTGCGATGAAGTTCTGTTCCAGCTCTCAGTGTTTCACACCACCTGCATAGATAGTGCTCACAGTCCCATTTGGTACTTGTTTCACAACCATGATGGCTGGAATATTTTCTTCTCCTTTCTCCTTGCCCCATTGCTTGAGGAAAGCAGGGTTAAAGACAAGCTTTCCAGTGAAGGCAGCAGTAATTTAAGTGTAGCAGAGTTTTGTGCAGTGTGTCTCAGCGCAGAGGTTCTCTTCAGCCTTGTAGAAGCGTAGTTTGTGGTCAAGGCTCTGGCACTGCCTGGGAGCACAGAGACCCACGTCAGAAGAGAAGGATGGGACTGTGGGAGAAGACTCCCTGACCAGGCTTCCTCAGTCCTTGTTGGCCTCTGTAAAGTACCATCAGAGAGGCCAGTGAGGATGCTGAGACTGCAAGGGAGGTGCCTCTTTGTCATCTTTAGCACCTCCCAAAGCTTAATGTTCTCCTCAGTGTAAGGTTCTCTTACAAGATAAAGCTATCTGTTCTGATGGTTTTTTAAGTTACGATACTGAAATAATTATGTTCTATGACACTTTCATATAGCTAATAAATAGTCAGTAGTGTTGCCTTCAGCAGCTGCTCTGTCATTTCCTCATTGTCACATTGTCTTTAGTTAGTGAGAGAATAAGGAATTTTAAAAGCCCATCCAAAATTTCCCCTCGCCTCCTTTCTGCTGTGCACTCACCCAGCAGTTCTTTCTTGCATGAGCACATCCATCCCCTGCCTGTGTCTCTAAACACTTACTTCAGTCCTGTCTCGGTTCCATGTTTTGCAGCACCTGGCTGCTCGTCGGTGAGTCAGGGAACTGGGATAGAAAACCTCTCTGTGTCGAAACCAGCAGACATGACTCGGCTGAGAGAGGAAACAGGCCAAGGTTGTGCCGTGTCAGGGATTTTACTTTTCCTGTGCACACATTAACTCTTCCGTTACCTTAGTCTTAAAAGCATGCAGCTCAGAAAAGTGCACATTAAAAATACGTTTTGCAAATGTTAAAATAAGTTATACAAATATAAAGGATATTCTGCCATCTGGTTTACAACCATTTGAATGATTAGAGCTTTTAAGGCTATTTTGGGTGCCTTTTATAGCCAGTCCCCTGTTTTGAGAGATGAGACTTAAGGGAGTTCTTATTTTTATAATGATTTAAGTTCTGTTTCAGGATAAGTTGGGTCAGGTTAGCAGGTCAGTGGGAAGAGGGAGGGAAGGGCCATAATATTTTGTTTAAAAGATTCTAAAATGGCCTATCCTGTCACAAACTAAATTAGTGCTGTTGGGGAGCCTTTGCAAAGCCACAGTATTCTGTGAGTTGTTCATTTTAATTGTAAGCTTCAAAGCATTAAATAAGCAAGTGCAGTTTGGGGAAATATCAATGTTATCTCAAACAACAAGGGTAAGCAAAAATGGAGGGTCTCCACTAGATTTTTCTTTTAAGAACAGTGAAAATCACACAAAGAACAAACTCATGGAACTGAGTGAGTGATGGTTCTTTTTGTTTGATGTGTTAAATTTCTATGAGAATAAAAAAGGCCCGTGCTTTTCCAGAAACATGGTCACTCCCTGTGAATGGCTTTCCCACAGAAGCAGCATGTTCACCTTTATTGTTTGGCTTCAAGCTTGATTTCTTGCTCCTTTTATCTGCCTGAATGTAATGTGTACCAGCGAGACAAGCACTTAAATTTAACTTCTTCATGTCATTGTATAGCAAAAGAATAACAGAAACTGGAATTCGCAGGCAGTTTTTCACAGAAGCTGAAGATTAATGTCACCGTGCTCCTCAAAACTGACAATATAAAGTGGCTGTTGGAGCTCCATATAACTTTCTTGTTTTAAAGTGATTTTTTTTTAAGTATGTCTGATACTAGATTCCATAATCAAGCAAATGTTTTAAAGAGAAAAGAAAAATAATGTTATATTATATGACTCACTTTAGAAGGCAAGTTGTGTTCCTTAAAGATACCTTTAATACTAGATGCTAGGTTGCATGCCTCCTTTTACAGAGGCCTGGAGCTGCCTTTCCCAAGTTGGGAAAAGACTGTTTTTTAAGTAAAAGGGGGGTGGCGGAGCACGGCTCTGAGAAAAGCAAAAACTCAAATGTGAGGTGCTGCGAGCTGTTTGAACTGCCGACTCCTGGGCAGGTATTGACAGGTACTTCTGTGAAGGCAGGGGCTGCCCAGCCCGGAGTGCCTGCGGCAAGCAGCATGTGTGATGCTGGCATAAAAGGAATGAAAGACCCAAGTGCCCTGTGGGCAGCATAACAGCCCAAATTACTGCATTTCTGCAAAGGAACCTAACTTCCTAAAATACTGAACAAAAATCTCTCCATGGGGATGGTGCCCAAGTAGGCAAAATTCCAGTGCTGGATTTATGTTCTTGCATGTTAAATATATGTGAACTATTTCTCTGAAGACCTTTGTACAAGTGTATTTAAATAAGGCAGTGAAGTCCTCCCTAGACCCCGCTCAGTACCCAGCAGCACTTTGTCCTCCCATTGTTTTGGGCTCCTCTGGGGTCTTATTGCTTCCGTGAGCTATCACTGCTTCCCTGGCTTCTCCAGAAGCTCAGTCCTGGTATCAAAATTCCGTTTCTGTCACATGGGACCGTGTCAGCTCCTCCTATGTCTCAAATACCTGTTAAGAATGATGTTGCTTATTTCTCAGGTAGTAGTTGGGGAAGTGCCTGGTTCTGCATTCTCAGGGTTCTGTTATGCAAGCCACTCACCAGCTGGAAAAGGTGGGCATTGCCTGAACCTTTGGTTTGTCCATTTTTGCAGCTGTTTCTTCAAATGATGGAAACCAGTATGAAATACTAGTTTATTGATTCTTATATCATCCGAGAGGCGTGGTGCAAATACCAGTAAAAAATGCTTATAAAGCATTTTGTGGCTGTCAGCATAGTTCTGTTCCTCTATCAGATCTAGGTCTTGTTGTCTCTTTCTGCATGTTTTTTGGTCCCAGTTGCTGAGAGAATACACTTTGAGTAACGTTTTAAATTCTTAACATAATTTAAATTTTATTTATTAGCTGTGTTTAGTGTTTGTTAGGAATGTTTGGACTCGATGATCCAGTGGGTCTCTTCCAACCTGGTGATTCTGTGATTCTATGATGTCACTAATTTTGTCGGAGTAGCCCAATTTTAAAATTATCTGTACGTGCTGGTCCCTATCAATGGAAAGCAATTCTACTGATTTGATGGCACTGGAGGGAGCTAAAGGCCATGAGGACAAGGTTCATATAAATACTTCATTGAAACACAATGAGAGGATATCCCATTAGGTTCACCTGTTTTAATTGCTCAGGGCAGCCTACGTAGGGCATGTATAGTTATAAGATTCAGAAGTTGTTCCCATATTAAAAAAATACGTCTGAAATCGTGGCAAGCATTTGTTTGCTGATTTTGAGTTTAATGATGTTGAGGGCATCCAGACAAATTTATATTCTGTAGAGGCGCTCTTTAATTAAACTAAAATTATTCATATTGATTTCTACCTTCGCTTAAACATTCTCAGACTCTTGGTCTAAGTTAGCAGAAATACTCTTAAACCTGTCTAAGATCCCTATTTCTCCTGATTAATTTAAATAGGTTTTGAAGAAAGTACTCAAAGGTTCCTTTCAAGTTCAGCCCCCACAGAGGACAGGAGGGATGTAGTCAGGGATGCAGTCGGTGTTGCTGGTTCCTCCTGCCATATACAAGATCTGTGACTTCAGTTTACGACGAACAGAAACACCCCTGGTCTTATATGTAGATACAGACCTTTTTCCACATTCAATAAAACAGGCACAACAAAAAAAATATGTTAAGAATATGAATATTTGGAGGGCAGCAGGATGGGAAAGAAGTTCCAAATCAGCCATGCTGGAGTTCTTGCTCATCCAGCTCAACGGCCTTAGAGATAGCAAAGACCACAGAAACAATTGGTTGTTTTCTTAATCTTAAGTATTAGGCTTCAGCTTTCATTCCTGGTGTAGAATAAAAAATTGTAGTCTTTAGTGTGCAGAGCTCTTGCTGAAATAACTGAAAAAGACAGCGAACTTGATGGAGTACCTAGGAGTTTGATTGTTCAGGATAACAGTCTTTGAGAGTCACGGGAGGTTAAAACCATTTCCCGCTGTCGGGAAAGACAGAAATCGCAGCAGGTAAGGCACAGAACAGCCCCGGAGCACAGCCTGTCACATCAGCTCCCCCGTTTGCCATGCCCAATTCCCACCCTCTGCTCTGGGGTTTGGTTTCTCTGGGAACTCTCCTGGCCCAGCATACCCCTTGCCTTTCATTCTGCTTCCAATAACACATGAATTGTTTAGATGTGGCCGATATTTTGATTTCTGATTATTTTGCTGCTTTTAAACACTGATTCATTCATAGGGATAAGTAAAAATGAAAACAGGCAAACAAAATAGTTTTAAATTGTAGAGAAGACATAATCTCCTATATCCAAACAGTGGACTTGATAATATTTTGGAATAGACAGGATCACTGGCTAGATCTGAGTCTCTGTTACGTTTGGCCTACCAAAACTCAGCAAGAAAGGTTAGAGGAGAGGGGTAGAAAGCAAAACGAAGTGAGAAATTTTGTTATGTGAACGTTTAATTGCTTCTCCTTTTCCCATGGTTTTTGTCTTTGCAGTCTCCTTACAAAAAAGAAAGAGTTAATGGGGATTGCGCCATGTCCTCCCCACTCACTCACACCGTGTTCCCTGCCCCAGGCTTCCCCTAGAGTCTCATCACAACGTAGTGATCTCATCCATACCGTTACCTTTCATTTCTGTACCCAACCTTGGCCATGGATCAGCTTATGTTTCTTCCTGGCACGGTGAAGTGTTTTGCTGGGGTGGGGTGAGGGGCTGTTGTGAAGTTCTTTGATGTATGAAGTCTTGTACTGCGGAGCCTCGCAGACATGCAGTGGTGCGTTGGTGTTAATCGCTCTGTTTTGGTGGTTGTGAGAGCGTGAAAATACATTCGTACAAGTTTGCAAAGTCGGAGTGAAGGCAGCTGGAGCAGCCTCAAGTCTATGGGGGTTGTGTCAGTTGTCAGTAGGAGGAAGCTGTGTGGGATGGATTTCAGTTGGAAACCAATGATGGAGTATGGGCAGAGGGCAATGGCTGTAATGGTCAGGGTAAAATGTGCCCCTGGTCATTAGGAAGCATAAAGAAGCTCAAACGATCTCCCTGGAGGAGGCATCCTCCAATGCCATCACTGGAGGTGGAGGGATCCAGAAGCCACATCAGGTCAAGGAGAAGAGTTCACAGCAGAGGGCACCTGGCAGGGCCCCACAGAGCCTTTCCAGAAGGGAGGGGAGTGTTGGCCAGGTTTGGGTTACCTAGCAGGGTTTCTGCTTTGCTGCCCTCTCCCACTCATCTTCCTCCCAGACAAAACTGGAAAGTTTGTCCATTTTATGAGCCTGAAAGGGCTGTCTTATAAAAGTTCATCAGTTGCTTTCTTAAGAAAGAAAAAAAATTATATATAGTTCTATTTTATACAATTGAAACTTATAGTTGAATATAGGCTTCTTAACTAACTTGGAGTATCTTGATACAAAACCAATAATTCCTGCACTGCACCACCACATTGTGTGTGATAAAGTACATTTTCCAAAATGCTCGTGTAAAAGTGCTGGTTTCTGAAGCTTTGGTTGTGCAGACAGCAAATGAGCAACCTGGATGTTGGAAAAGGAAGAGGGGTGGGAAGTTTACATACCGTTTCAGCCTGGATGGGAGTTACTCTACAACTTTTAGAAATGAAAATATCCACGTAGGGACCTAAAGGAATCCTGTGGGCTGATGGTGCAGTTTGTGCGGAGCGTGTGGACGCTGCCTCTGTGGCAGACGGAGGATATTTTACTGTGGCTTAAATGCTTGTTAGAGTTGCAGGTTTTTGATTACCATCTGGAGTCTATTGGTTTGTGATAAAGTGACAATTTTACATTTTGAGAGCCGTGTTCACTGTGTTATATCACACTGACTATTTCCCGTGTCTGTGAAACATCAAAAACTTAAACTTCGGTCTGACTCCTGCGCTGTTGCTTTCAGAGGCTGTAGAAAATATTGAATCTCCCGATTATACAAATGTCTTCTGTTGGGTAATATTGACAAATATTCTGAATAACATTTTTGACATAACATTCTGTTCCCACACAGATAATTTGGATGTAATTGAATGGGTTGATCAAGAGTCTGTGCTAAAAATACGACATTTTCTCACCCACTAAGCGCAAGAAAATGCTTGCTCAAAAGGCGGTTTTGTCAAGCGGAGCCGTTGGGAAGTGGGCTGGGTCGTGCTGCGACTACTGGTTCTGGCTCCCACCTCTGCAGCTGGTTTATAACCCCAGCGGGGGCCGTAGCTGTGTCCCTGGGGAGGGTCCAGGGCGATGGTGCTGGGGTGAGGAGGGGAGAGCAGCCCTGAACCTCGTCTTGCTTGGGGCCCTCGGCAGCCTGGGAAGGGTTTGGACTGGAGAAAAGCGCTTCGGCCCCTGCAGGATTCCATCCGGGACGCCGGTCAGACTCACAGGAGCACTTAACTACACTGGAGCCAAAAACGTACAGAAATAGTTAGAGGGGAAGTTCTGAAGATCTCTTTTTTTTTTTTTTTTCTGTTTTTCCTTGTTTTAATGGTCTCCTGGGCAAACGCCTGCATTGTTGCAGTTGCAGGAGTGGTTCGGTTTTGCTGCAGCCGAGGGGGAGAGAAAGGAAAATAGACAGTGGAGAAAGACCGACTGTTTAGCATGCAATAAAATAACTTTCATACTTCTCCCCATCTCCTATCAAATAAATCTCACGCTAACGAGCAATCAAAGCTGTTTCTCTGCTGCTGCTCTGCACCAGCCGAGCCGCATTGTACCTTTCCAGCCTTTGAAACGGCCTGTGCCTATTTTTATTTGTCAGGCCGGGGCTGGGCTGGCCCCATTCCAGATGTGTCTCACAAGATTTGGTGCTGATGAGCTATTTATAGCACTGTGGTTCCATTGTCATGGCAACCGTGCTAGAGGCCAAGGCGGCTGGGAGCTATTTCTGGACTTGTGCTGTAATGTAAAACTGATTGGGAAAGTTAGTGCATCCTCTAAGCCAGACTAACTTTAGACAGGCAGAAGGGGAAAAGAAAAAAGAGGCAACTACAACCTCTTTAAATAGATTTTTTTCTTTCTCCTGACTTTGCCCCGTTTCTCTTTGCAGCCGCGAGCAGTTTGGGAAAAAGGGGTGGTTTGCCTTCTGTTGGGTTTGTCGAAAATTCATTCATGCCTCCCGGCAGACTACGCTGCCTTAATTATGCAGTTTAGGAAGCAGGGTGCGTAACCGGCCTTGCTTTTAGGGCCAGGTTTGTATTACATGAAAACAGAAAAATATGGGGGCTTTACGGCCGCTGCTGGGGTTTTTGCAATGCTTGCAGTTCTTTGAACCCCACAGTCTTAATATTCTATTTTTTTTGTGTGTGTGCGCCTCATGTTCTCCACACCATATAAGGAACTGTAACCTTGATTACCACAAGATGATTCCAAATATATGGAGTCATACTTTTCAGCTTTCTCATTATTTGCTTCAAAATTAGACCCATGGTGCCCCTCCGCCTCCAAGTGGCTGGAATGCTGCGAGGTTCTGCTGTAATTACAGCTGGGGCCGCCCGCAAAATCACTTTTCTGGGATATGTACGCATTAATACTATCTATAATTAAATTCTAAGCTCTAGAGTGGTTTTAAATCTTTTTGTGTGACTGCTGCTTCGATAAGGAGATCATAATAACCAGTTGACTTGAAATTGGAAATTAAAAAAAAAATGTTTGCAGCTCCTTGAGGAAGTTTTCTACAGAGTTGTCTCTTGGTTTGCTTCTGCTCCAGCTTTACACTACATTTTTGAAGTTCATTTCCAGTATAAATCTGGTTTTGAATGGAGTCCCTGTGTCTGAGAACTGACACACAGAATTTTGTTACAAGAACATCGATGTGAGATGTTTTTACGTGCAACGTGGAGCTCTCGTAACAACACCAGTAATATTTGTTGCAGTGCTATCTCTACCTGCCTGTCTCCAAAGGGCTGGGTTTGTTGTTTTTTTTTTTTTTTAGTGAAGAAGTTCAAGTAATTGCAAAGGCTTTGATGGATTTTTTTTTTCCTCCTTATCTTTAACAGGGGATAAAGTTTTGTTTAAGGGGAAAGAAGAGCCATGGCTTACGGAGTATTTTTAAAAAGTCCAGTGACGTGTTTGTAGCCCATCTTCTGTGACCACCTTAGCAGGAAAAAACCCACCTCTACAAATCATAGAATATATCAGTAGACCTTCAGAAACAAAACAAAAGTCTACTCATGTCCCAATTTTAATTTTTAACTTCATTTTAAGGAAAAACATGGCAGGTTTGATCTGTATACCGTAAATACTAGGCAGGCTGAATGTTTGCTTATTTTATTTCCATCATTCCTGTAACTTTTCCTGCTTCTGCAAAATAAACTGGCTGAAATGTAAAAGAAATCTTTATCACCAGCGTAAGGAGTAGGATTCCCCCACCTTGGTATCCTGCTTGCACCTGAAAGTAACTCCTGTGCCCTGCATGGAGAGCCCTGTTTGAAGCTGTAACAGACCTGGCTTTGCAGGGTTTGGGAAATTCTGCTGTATTAACATGATTTTAAACTGTTAAAGTCCCAGTATATACGTGTTATATTTATCCACTTAAATACCCTTTTTAAAAGAGCGTGATGTTTTGTACTAACCCTGCGATTCCAGCTTCAGCAGAGACAAAATAGCTGAAGAAATAATTAAATAGTGAACTCTTTTGCTTTTAGACAGCCACTGCTGAATAACATAAAGGTTTATGATAAGGACCGAAAAGGGAGTAAAGTACAAGTGTAAAGCATGATCTGTTCCGAGAAATGAAAAATAGGCTTTTGTTTTTAAACACTATTAATGTTGTTTCCACTTAAAACTACTTTTGGGAGCTTTGAGTTGATTTTGTAACCCTGTTAGGGTGCAGAAAAGGAGCTAAAAATCTGCTGGGTGCTTGAACAGTTTGATCTTTAGGAACATCAGTAAATGAATATTAATAACTTTTCAAATATGGAAACCTGAGTTGTAAAGACTATTTTAGAGGTGATCAGGGTAAATACAACTTTAATTCTTAGTAAAATCTTGATAAAGCTTAGTAATATTCTGGTTAATTCTTAGTAATGTCTTGATAAAAATACATGACTCACAGGAAGTGAAAATTCCATTTCCACTGACTCAGGGGACTCTGGGCAATTAACTTGCTCCCTGTGTGCCTTGATTTTTTTCCCTAACTCTAAAATAAGGTTAATGTTAGGTGTGCGTTTGAAGATGTGATGGCAGAGGCAGGAGATGCAGCATGGTGAAGGCAGGCGGGAGTTGCAAGTATGATTTTACTCTCTGTAAAATATCTTCAGGCTTTCAGAGGCAGGAACTTCACAAAATTGGGGTTCCAGTCCAGCTGTTCAGGGTTACAAATTATGAACAAATGTTGTGTTTAGTTGAGATTGAAATTTTGAATTCATGATCTTTAGTGCCTTGCTGACACTGAAGACGAGATCTTAATACATCTTTTAAGAGACGTTTTGTATACAAATTCAGGTTGCAACTTGACAGAAAAGATATCTGATGGAAATAAAGCTCTTCAAATCTAGGTGTGTTGTCAGTTCGGAGAGACCTTTCCAGTATTATTCTAGACTGAAAACAAAAGCTCCTCTTCACAGAGGAGAAAAAAAACCCTTGCCTGTCAACCATTTCATCACATGACAAAGAGTAAAATTTCAAGTTACTGTTTATTGACGAGGCTGTCAGGAAATGCTGAAGGAAAAGCAGTTTTGTTTTCCCCAACCCTGTTCTTCCCAAACTGGTGAAGTTGTGTTGTTTCTTGAGGTAGAGGATTTAATGTTGCACACGTTCTCAGTGGGGAAAAGTGAGTGCAGGCTGCAGCTCTGAGGCTGGCTGCAGCATTGTGCGTTCAGGAAATTCCCCCCTACATAGGGATGAACAACTCTGTATGAAAAAAACTTTAGAATAAGGCATACATCTCGATCAGAAAGCTGGGACGTGGTTTTGACAAAATAGGCTTATTAAAAAATTGGTAAAAATTTGGGATACATATGTAACTTAATTAGGTTGTCATGTAGGAGCTAAGGACAGGCTCTGTGAAATCTGCCTCCTAATTGCACCCTTTACAATTAAAGCTCGATTCCTCCCAAAGACCCGTTCAAAACATTTCACATGTGTTTCTCTTTCCTTCCTTCCTGAAGAGAGAGACACGAAAATAAGGCACATGTTTTATTTCACGTTAAGTTTTTTATTAATACTTTTCATTTTAATATCCATGGGACACATCTGCTGCTGTCCCAGAGATGCTGATTCTGCAGTGTTGCTGGCTACTAATGACCTACAGTCTTGTTTTTATAACGTGTTATAGCAGTATCTGTGTTTTATAACGCAAGCAAAAAGTGCCTTACACTAAGTGACAGTGTTTTGCAGAGCAGTAACTGATGCTGTTATTTAGTTGTGTCCAGAATCTAGTCCTAAATGAGAATCAGCAACAATGCTGAATAAATGATTTCCTTTCCACAAAATGGCTTTCCCATATAATCTCCAGGAGAATTTTGCAGAAGAAAGAACCTGACTTTGTAACTTGGTGCAAGAGTTGATCACAGTGTAAAATTGGGTTCTGTGGTTTAACCGTTTTATTTGAATTATTTCACCAAGGTCATTTTTATTTCTCCCTGTGAAATTCTTTGCTGGCATAGTAGATGGGCTTATCTCCGGTAGCCATAGAACAGTTTGTATCAGCAGTGAATTTAGCACACAAGGTAGCACTGAAATGGCCTCACTTGTGTTTGGGGTAAAGCAAAACAAGAATTAAAAATAGAATTTAATGATGGTGAATTTATTTTTGATTAGGCTTTGTTCTCATCTGACTTGATTAAAAGTTTAATTTAGTGGATAAATTATTCGGTTTTGAATGACATTGACTTGGAAGTCCCTGAACATAATGCATTGATCTCTTCTGAACTCTCACGCTCCCACTGTTGCTCCTTATTTTAGATTTATCAGACTGGATTGAATTTCTGCTACTCTGTTCTCCTTACAGACAAGTTTATTTTTCAGTTGATCAACTGAAAGAGTGATCCCCTTTATGTTTCAGCAAAAAAAATCAAACTGATTTTTAATGCCTTTAGTCCTTTCTAAAGTTGCTAGAGCAGACATGTATGAAAAGGCACACGCAGAGGAGGAAATCTTTATTTAATATATTGCATTGCTCTGTTTTCCCTGAAGTGCCACTGGCAACAGGGCAGGTTTGCTGGTTACTATCACACAGTGAAAGATTTCCTTCTTGAACGAGCATTGTTAGAAGTACCAGATGTTACTGAACGTTGGAACTTGTTTGAGGGGGGGAACGAAGAAATGTTTGTTCCATTCTAACTTGTTTTACCTGGCATGAACGTTGCTATTGGAATTCATCTCAAGTACAGTACTGCTGCTCCTATGTGGCTGATGTTTTTCAAGGAAATCATAGGCCTAAAAATAGTCTGCATAAACAACACTAAGAGGTTTGTACTTTCAGTTCCAGGTTTTAGCAATATCTTGTTGTTATTTTCTAATTGTCAGTTTCCAAAATCCATTAAGCTGATTAGTGGAGTGTTTAAAAACAAAACAAAACCCCAACCCAAAAATGCACCTCTAGATGAATTCATTACAGAAAGGCTGGGTGGCTGAAGTGATCACCTTTTGTATCTTTATGAACCTGTTGTGTTCTAAACATTTTTCAAGCATCAGCCAACTTCTAACATTGCTATGTGATTCTGAAACAGTGATCTTAGGAGAGAATGTAATGTGGAAAGACTCCTATTAGCTGGAATTCATGATTGTGGTACTTATCTATCATCCTCTGCGCACGGAACAAAAACTTTACTTTTCCTTTGGATTATAACAAGTTAATCTTTTTCTGTTCTCTTCCCAGTTTTCTAGACAAGATTGACATAGTCAAACAAAACGAGTACACGCCGTCTGACCAGGTAAGGGAAGTCCCATTAAGATCTTGCACAACTAGTCTGCCCCTTCTGTCTTTGAGTATAATGATCTCATTAATGTTTAATTTATTGACACTAATACAGGTATTACCATGCACTGTACATACTTAGTATTCCAGTAAAAATTACTTTGTAATTTAGATTGAGATTATGTTTACGCATGTAAAGGCACTGTGAAACGAAAATCTACCTGGGTTTAAGACTTGCGTTTTATTCTGTGATGCTAAACCTCAGTTATCCATTTCAGTTAATTAGTTCATGATGGTTTGCCCTCCTTGCTGGTAACCATCGTGTCCTTACTTCTTTTGACGCAAACTTGGTTGGTGTCTTCTTAGCCCTGCTGGCTCCCACTCTAAACCGGATTCTGTAATAATAACCTTGTCAGGAGACATTATTTTTTTTTATCAGAACAGGCATTTTAGTTTTCATTTTCTTACAGATAATCTGAGGATCTCTCTAGGACCGAATCCCTAATCCAAAATCACATGTATATTCCTAACTTTCTACCCATAAATAATGCAACTTTTTAATAGGATAAACAACCAAAAAGCTTACTAACGTTCCAAAAATTTCACAGACAATACTGTTGAGGAGAAAGCAGTTTGTGTGCTTTAAAGATGTTCAAGAGTAAATTAATCATTCATCCTTTTAAAAGTCTGAGGTTTTTTTATAAACGACACTCTTATCTCTGAAAAATTCTATTTTCAAGAAACAAAATATTAAAAAATGCAGGTTACTTCATTTGAAATTTGAAGCCACTAATCTTCAGATGTGACGCTTATATACAAGTGTCAGCTTTATACTGGAGGCTAAGGTGTCAAGAGTTTAACTTGTGTTGACTTCACATGGAGTGTATAGTACAAAGTAAAGTACTTACAATTTACATCCAATAATTAGTTACATAAGGTGAGTATTTAAGTAGTTACTTAAGCAAAATAATTACATGGGCACAAATGCTTGCGGTGCTCGTTTGGGCGCATTGACTGCATTGAAATTCCCAGAGTGCCCCGGAACACGGGCCGTTTGGATTGTCCTCTGCGACGTGACATGTTTCTCCTAAAAGTATAATAAACAAATCACCCCTGAGGTGGGTGAGGGCTTTTTTTGTTTTCTTTTAACACACTTATATTGATTTCTGGGGATACAGAGCTCCAGAAAATCCGGTTTTCTAAATCTGAATTTTCAAACCATTTAAGACACAAGTTAGAACAACATTTAAATACACCTTTCAATATGAGTCTTAAAATAGCCAGATGACAATAATTTACTATCAGAAAACTGATGTTAAAATGTAGCCATTTTGTTTAATGATTGAACAGTGTTTTCTAACCTTTGGATTTTGTGTGGTTTTGACTAACCAGTTTGGTACCCGTGTAGTAAGAACAGAGCCTTTATTGTGCGTATAATTTTTTTTTTTTTAACAGTCTGTTCACTTAAGTGATCTTGTCTGCTGCGAAAGTTACTATTTATTTGCTATTTAGACCCATAATGAAGAAAACGAAAACTTTCAGTCCTGAATTATACAACCCCTGGTTGAATTCAAAGTTAAATTTGGACAGTGCAGTCTGTGCGGAGCCAAATCAGGTTCTTGTAGATCAGTTGCGCACGGGATGCTGTATACGACTGTCACAGCTTTGCAATGCAGAGTAAATAAAAGCCAATGCAGTTTGGTTTTAATAGGGTTTTGTAATGCTTACAACAATTTCAGTTGTTTGTAGCTCACAACTTCTGATTATTGTTTGTAACTCTCTATGCCCCGATTCTGCAAAGCAGCAAACACTTTTCAGCATTAAGTAATGCGCTTTTATTTCTCTTGGTGGAGATACAAAGAATTATGAAGTATCTGTGTTTAATCCGTGGCTTTTCCATTTTTTTCCCTAGGATCTTCTCAGATGCAGAGTTTTGACATCGGGAATTTTTGAAACCAAGTTTCAGGTGGACAAAGTAAATTTTCAGTAAGTATCTTCACTTTTTTTTTCCTCTCTCTCTTTTGTGATAAAAGCTCTATGTCAGTGGACTGTTGCCTGTTCAGGTTCTCATAATCCTTGATTCCTTTTAGATTTTATTACATGAAAGTCCTAACATTTTCTGTTTTCTGTTTGCATTTGGAAAAAAAAAAAACCAAACACAAAATGTGCTCTGACTCAATTTATGTTTTCTTCTTAGTATGTTTGATGTTGGAGGGCAACGAGATGAACGCCGAAAATGGATCCAGTGTTTTAATGGTATGAGTAGAACTTCTGTTTGTTGTATAAAATTGTTCTCTGCAAAATATTAATGTCCAGTCTTTATTTTCTCACTGTGTGAAAGCCATCTTCTTTTCTCTGTAGCTTGATATGGAATTATCTGAACAGTCACACTGGATGGAATTTTTCTTGACATATTCTGTGCAGTTACAGAAGTTTATATCTTTAGGGAGAATGTAGGTGGAAAGGAATTCAAGGTTGATAACTTCAGATAGCTTGTCTGCTTTCTTTGGCTTCCCTCTCTTCATTTAATTAGTTTGATTTGGTGGTGGGTTTGTACATTATTTGCCAGCGTTTGTGAGTGTTACATTACAAACTATATTCTCTCTTCTAGATGAAGTTTTACGTATGTTTGTGCCTACACAAAATATACAATTACAGGATAATTAATATATCCATCAAATATTGTATTTTTGCATATAATTGCAGCCACACTGTGATGTCATGGGTGCTTCTTTCCAAACCCAGTATGAGATAGCAGGGGAGACCAGTCTCAGTAGCCACAGTTGGCCAGAGAAGGACTTGTTCCTGGAGGGGTTTAAGGCCAGGCTGGATGAGGCTTTGAGCAGCCTGATCCAGTGGGAGGTGTCTCTGCCCGGGGCAGGGGAGTGGAACTGGATGGGCTGTTAGGTCCTTCCAACCCAAACCATTCATCATTCTCAGGTGTTGCACGTACCTTCACTACAGCTGTTTATTTTACTCTGTAGCTGTTTGGATGTGAAACCTTTCTATGGACAAGAGGTGTTGGGACAGCTACGCAAGTCTGTCTTTTTGTAGAGGAGTACTAATGAGATCCTACAGAATAAAGTAGAATGCAACTTAGAATTCATCATATTTTGCTGCAGTTACTGTCACAATCACCTGAGCACTTAATGTATGTGCAGAACTGCTGTGCAATATTTTCTTCGGTGCTATTAATAGCAGACTTGTTTGGGTTTTGCCTCTTCTCCTTCCTCTTCCTGTTGCCTCATGATCTGACTCATCTCTTCTGCTGACTGAGGGAGTGAGTGTGGAAGTCAGTGTGAGGGGTCTGGAGCAGCGCAGCCACAGCCACACAGTCACAGATGTCTGGATTCTGTGATCTCGTGAATGTCTCCCAGGAAAGAGACAGGGCCCTTGGAGCAGAATAGTGCTCTATAAGAGAACTAGAGCAATTAACCATGAATTCACAGCACTCTACTGTTTTTATTATTACTATTCATGCAGATCAAAAACGCCGTTTTTCCTGAGGGCTTCCCCCAAGGGCCTCCCTGTCCTTTCTGACAGCTCAGAGTTGCTTTCTGAATTTCTTTAAGCTTTAAAAATTTAAAAATCTCCTCTTAGAGTTCCTCAATTTCTCTCTTTTGTGTCTGTTCCTTTCTTTTCTACATTTTCTGTCATTCTGTCAGCTTCTACTCTGTGGCCTTTCCTATCTTTGATGGTTTCTTCACTTCCTTTTTTTTTGTTGTTGTTTTTTTTGTTTCTGGTACTGAGAAAGCTCTCAGCAGTGACATTCCAGCCTGTTCCCTTCATGAAGCTGGAAGTCTGACAGCTTTTATTGAATTTTGGGATTCCTGGATCTGTCTTGTCTTCGGCAGTTCAGTATTAACTGATGGGTGTTTCTTGATTTAGATGTGACTGCTATCATATTTGTGGTGGCGAGCAGTAGCTACAACATGGTTATACGAGAGGACAATCAGACCAATCGGCTTCAAGAAGCACTAAACCTCTTCAAGAGTATCTGGAACAACAGGTCTGTGAATTGAAGTTTCATTTTTTTGTATCACATACATTTCTAATCCTGTCATATATAGTAAAGTCCAGACGTGTGTCCTGAGCCTGGCTAGGAGAGAGTTAATTTTCTTCATAGCAGCTCATACTGTGCCAGTTTAGATTTTTGACCAAAACAATCCTGATAACACACTCCTCTTGTAGCTGTTGCTGATGGGTGTTTGCAGAGCATCCAGGCCTTCTCTGTTCTCACTCTGCTGCCCCCGTGACACAATAGGCTGGGAGGGACAGAGCGGACAGATGACCCAAACTAACCAAGAGGTGTTTCCATGTCATGGAACATCATGAAATGGCAGAGGAGGGGGCGTCTGGAGGGTTCGTTGTCTTGCTGGGTATTGTGTCTGCCCAGAGGACCTGGGGACTGATTGCCTTTGCATCACTCCTTTTGTTTTGCTTTTGTCTCTCTTCCTTCACTTCCTAAACATTTACTATTTAGATTATTTTATCTTGACCCCCAAATTTTCTTGCTTTTATTCTTCCTTTTCCCTGCCCCTCTCCCAATGAGGGGGAAGTAAGCAAGCAGCTGTGTGGTGCTTCGCTGCCCTCCAGGGTTGGCCCACAAGGGCAGCACAACCTCTGTTTTTGCTTCTCCCAGCACAGGCCAAGCCAGGCTTTGATCACAACCGCCTGCCTGTCACATCAGTGTCTCATATGAATACTTAAGTTGGTAGTTGCCTTTTTGAGGCTGAAGCTATTAAAGCAGGGATGGAGTAGCACACTAACAAGTGGATACACTCACCTATTGGATGTATTTGGATTAACAGCAGAAAGTGGGCAACTTTTCCTTGCCCCAGCTTGAAGCACACAAAGTGAACTCAGGGTGTGAACACCCAAACTGGATTCAGGTATCAAAGGAACCTGTCAAAATTATCCTTGCGTGTCAACGACTATTGTCTCTGCAGCCAGATTATGTTTTGGTTTTGCTGCATGCTCCCAGCTCTGCCTTCTCACAGCATTTGGCTTCCATTTTCTGCAGGTGGCTACGGACCATTTCAGTAATTCTTTTCCTGAATAAACAAGATTTACTAGCAGAGAAAGTTTTGGCAGGGAAATCTAAAATTGAAGACTACTTTCCAGAATTTGCTCGCTACACTACACCAGATGATGGTAAGATTTTAAAGATTTATTAGCAGTTAATAATCTTCTTGTTAATCACATCGGTAATGGTTTTGGTTATTTTAGCTAAGACTTGAAAACTCTTAGGTAGTTGTAATCTTCATTGCCTTTCGGCCAAACTGTAATGTTGAACTTTAGGTACTAGTAATGAGAGAATCCCGTCTTTATACATTTAATATTAACAATTCTGTCATGCCAAAAGTCGATCCTTTTCTAAAACAAAGTCTGTAATGGAGTGTCTTCCTCACAGAACTGTACAAATAAATACATCTGTGAATGAACAGACTGGCAGTAAAAATTATGAAAATTCCTATTTATCACAGTGGTGTCTCTGTAAGCTCACTAGTGCTGTTCCCAGCAACTGCAGTGTGAGACTCAGCAGGCACAAACCTGGCCTCTGTAATATTCCTTCACTCTCCTGAAATCTTGCTGTTTTAAATAATGTTATGGTTTGTCTTATCTCGTAGTCAGTTTTGCAAAGTGTGTTTTTATCATACGTGAGCAGAAAGCAGAACAAGTTACAATGTTTAGGTGCTATCACCAAAACCCGTCTGTTTTAATGAGATACTTATTTTATTATCAATCAGCAACACCAGAGCCTGGTGAGGATCCCAGAGTTACAAGGGCCAAGTATTTTATTAGAGATGAATTTCTTGTAAGTATTTCCCTTCTTTCAGTATTTCTTGCGTGATTCTTCTCAAATATAAGCTCTTGCGCAGCTTCTGCTGTCAGAAAATGCTCTCACTTCTCATGTGTTTATATTTAACATCCACACTGCATAAAACACTGTTAACACATAAGAGCTTTACTGCTCTTTGTTAGCTGCTCTTCATATATTTGTTTGCTGACACGGCGCGTAATTAAATAGAATAAAAATCAGTGAGAATTAAGAAACTATAAACAGATTGATGAGTGAAGTCCTGCTGTTATTAATCAGTCCAGGTTTTCATTCCATGCATTATTTCTAAAGATAAAGACTAATCAAGAGATGCATCATTTGTAAAATATTCATGCTCTTTTCCTATTATCTTTCCCATTAGAGGTTAGCTGAAGTTATAATAGACACAAATTTTAAAAAAAATTTTATTACAATTACTTGTAATCGTGAGCACGGCAATCAAATTGTGGACTCATTTTAAAATGGAGCAAAATTCAGTTTTATGGGAGGCTTTCTGTCAGTGAAAAGCAGGGATAAAAGTCTTGTACGAGGAAGCAAAATCCCACTTTGTTCACTGACAAATTGAGTAGAAGTTGTGTGGTAAATTCACCAAAGCTGCATGTCACTAGCATTCTGAGTTTTGGTTCAGCTCTGAAATTCTGCAACATGCAGTGACCTTCTCACCGTATAATTGTGATCATTTAAATATCATGTTTTAGGTGAGGGAATGAAAAATATTGAGCATTTTGCCTCGTAGTTACACCCTCTGAAAGCACAGCTCACACATACGTATCTTAACCTTCATTCATCTGAGTTTTGAGAATGTGAGAGCCTCTCCTTAGTCAGTTTTCTTTTAACCCCGTGTCTCTGTCTTACTTTTACCAGAGAATCAGCACAGCGAGTGGAGATGGAAGGCACTATTGCTACCCTCACTTCACGTGTGCAGTGGATACAGAGAACATCCGGAGGGTTTTCAATGACTGTCGGGACATTATTCAGCGCATGCACCTTCGCCAATACGAGTTGTTGTGATGGAGAGCACTTTTTTCTGTGTTTTGGACTCCTTATTCCTTATTAAAAAAGAAAAAAAACACACCCTTGCCCACATAGGGTGGAAGAGAACTGTTTGAATCTCCCATTGATTTGCACCCCCTCAACTTTTTCTCCTTGCTGGACAATAGCAGCACTTCTAAGCTTGCTTCTGTACCCCTCGGACAGTTTGAGATGGCCTCTAACATTTAAAAGGCTGTTTCCATGAGGATTCCCTAACACTGTTATTAACAAAAAAAGGAAAAAAAAAAAAAAAAAAGGAA
>WAAB01018202.1:167964-180411 GCA_013389865.1 Piaya cayana
AAAAAAAAAAAAAAAAAAAAAAAAAAAAAAAGGAAATAAAACCTAATTAATTAAAAGCCCTGAATGTGGAGCACCTGAAAGAATTCGGGATACAAAAATTAAAACGTAAAAGAAAAATGGGGAGAGAAAGCTTTAGGTAATTTAGCACTGATGTGGGCGTAATCCTTTAACCCGTGATCTCCACTTTGTATCACTCACTGCATCAGACTAAAGAAGGTGCCAAGTCACAGCCCGAGTGTGAAGACAGACACTTGAGTTTGGTTCTCTGACTGTAACGTGGCTTTGAACGGAAATACTGACAATTCTACAACAGACCTAGACAGTGCAAAAACCAACCGCTACCTTTCCGAAGGGGTATTTTTAAAACCAGTCTTGGTGGTCTAAAGACAACCATGGACATCTATGAATTGAACTGCGTATGGCCTGTGATTGCAGAAAGAGTTAACCACACACTGTTTTCAGTTTGTCCACTGATGATCCCGTCTGCTATAAAAAATCATTATCCGGACTGTAGTCCTCACAGTCTTTCCCTTCTTTTTCTTCTTCCCTCCCCTCATTTTTTATTTTACTGCTGGATTATTATTCTTGTACAGACTGTAAAATGTATTATTTTGTACAACTTTATTGAAAAAAAAATAACTTGTAGAAGATCTTTGTGCCTTGATTATGGCTGTACCTGTACAATGAGCTAAGATGTAAGTATGAAAGATTGCGCTGTACAGCTTTGTCAACCCTATCTGCAGCATTAGCTCAAGGTAGGGAAAATTTATCTGTAGTTTAGTTTTTCTGGTTTATAAAAGAAGGAAAAATACTGTTTAGTAAAAAAAAAAAAAGAAAAAAAGGAAAAAAAAAAAGAAAAAAGTACAAATTGTGCAAACTTAACCACTTTAAAAGTGAGGTCTTCAACAAGTGACCAGATGTTGCAGCATCATGCTTTTTAATTTTTAGCTTTAATTCATTTAAATCTCTATCCAAATGCAAAACATGGCTTGTTTCTACATAAACCAAATTTTGCTACAAATTATAAACGTTAGTCTTTGGTCATTCATAGTCCTTTTTTTTTTTTTTTTTTTTTTTTTTTTTTTTTTTTTTTTTTTTTTTTTTTTGTGCTGAAGACAAAACCAGAACAATAACAGACGCGTTAGGGCATCATGCAGGTCTGGTGACCATCTCGAGACTGGGCCAAATACCCACCGACCTCCGCTCGCTGCGTGGGGAAGCGACAACCGGAATGACAAGGTGTGCACTGCCCTTGGATTTGGCCACTCAGTTCCAGTTTCAAACGACATTTTTATTTCTCTTTTAATAAAGAGATACTTTAGAACCTTTTTTTTTTGTTTTATATTAACTATATAAGTAGCTTAAAGTGAAGATGTGTGGATTTTTCTTAAACTTGAATAATTTATGCAAATTATATGCTTAGAACAACATGTGGTACAGTAAAAAAAGAAAAAAGAGCAAAAATCACTGTAGCAATAAGAGAGCATGTAATTTTAGTAAGTACTACACTGCTTTATATTTTATACCTAGGTGTTTTATGTCTCTGTGAGTGTGTTACTTTTTCATGTGTCTAAACCTACGTGTACAATTTGTACAGAGTCAGAAATTACAGCTGTAATAACACATCTAGAACAGTGTTAGCCTATATTACTCAAACACCCCTGTTCTCCCTTCATTTACACCCCTAAACGGATCTGGATCTTACTGCAGTGACTTAAAAAGGAAAACGAAAGAAGCAAAACAAAAAAAAAGAGAACACCAAAATATTTGCCTCTCTGCCTTTCGCAGTAGCTTCCCTCCACTCGAGACTGTGTTAACTTTCTTTTTTGGGAAGAGGTCCAGTTTAAATTAAACCTAGGGTGTGGTCAGTGATGTCTGTGCAGCTAGATTTGCTTTGGGTATCGGATGCTTGTTTGATACCATGAACTGCAACTGTTCAGAATTGTGAGATTTCATTGCTTTTGTGGCTAAAGTTTTAAATGGAGATGAATCGCCGAGTCCATTTTCATGTAAAGAGCAAGGACTTGCTGGAGTTACTGTCCCATCTCTCAATTCAGAATTACAAGTGATCTTTCAGAAGACACTAAATCACCTACAGTTTTTAGCAGTGGTTGCTACTCGTTTTTGAAACGTCGTCTTTCCTGTGCACAGCTTTAGAAAGTTGCCACCTGAACTCTGTAGAACTGTAGGAGAAGGTGACTGAAAACAGCCCCTTGTGATTTAAGAATGTACCCAGTGCCTGGAGGTCAAGGGCTGATGTTCCCACTAGGTAAAAAGTGGGACGTAGTGGAAAGGAAATCCATTGTGAGCCTTAATTTTAGTTACAGGAGCCAAATTTTTTACTTCTGTGCCAACCCTTGTCTTTCAAGCCTAGGAGGAGTTGGTGTAAACACCAAATTTATAGTGGAGAAAACCTGTAGTGATGTGAGGAATGTAACCTCTCATCGGAGAGAAACAAAGCACCTCCGTTAAAAAAGATTTTAAAAGCAAATAAGCTCCTTCCTCTGATAAGGAGGAAGGATGCATCGTATCAATGAGCTGTGTAAGACAGCAACAGTTTAAGAAACCTAAAGCTTTATATGAACAGAAGTGTTTGGGGGATGCTTTTTTTTTTCCTTGAGTGAGAAAAAAGGCGATTGTTTCGGATATGGCCGAGTTGCACAAGTGTGGAGTCTGTGTGTGTCTTATGTCTCAGTATTGCCTTTGTTAGTCTCTTTATTAGTCCATGCAGTTCGGTGGCCTGGTAAATGCAAGTCTTATTTTTAACAGCTTTCTTTTTTTAAAAATACAAAACCATAAAGCTTTAATGCTTGCTATTTAATAAGTAACTGTGTTCTGTCTCTAATTTAGTGGCCGTAATTCGCAGTTAATTGAACCATTCCAACCTAATGCTTACCCGTATTTCCTAGTTTTGTTTTATTTATTTATTTGAACTTCTTGTTTTCATGATCGAGGACTTTCACTTCTGTCTCCTTCATCTGTTAGGAAACTTCTGACCGTACAGCCAAAACTTAATTCATTCTACTCAGTATTCGTCATGATGCTGAAGTGTAAGATACCTGCAAGTGTAAACACTACCACTTTTACTAATAAAAGCAAATACAGTGTTTTAGGGCACATTTGCATCACTATAGTTGAGGTTGTGTCAGTATTTCCATTATAAACCCATGGAGGGTCTATATCTTGGCACTAAATTGCCCTAAGCTGAATCTTTGCCGTATGAGGCTTCTGTTCGAGCATGATTTGGTGGGTTGGTTTTTAAACCGTTTCCAACACAAACTCTTGTTTCTGTTTTAAGTTATACAACTGTTTTGTTGGATGGGGGTTGGTTTAGGAAAAAAAAAAAAAAGAAAACAAAAACAACAAACAAACCTTGTTCAAGATTGTTTTTGGCACTTCTGTAACTCAGAAATGGTTTTGATTTTAAAACATAACCTTTGGCAAGCCAGTAACCTACAATATGGTCTGATCACTTTGGGTATTTTGTAAAAATAATAATAAATTGTAGAGATGTTGTGGTTTCAAAATCAGCTGCTGTGCATTTGCAGTAACTTATTTCAACCCCAGAACTTTTAGTAGCTGGTACATCAATACGCATGATCAGCAGCCCCTGCGATGCAGCAGAGCAGCGATGACTTCTGAAGGGTTGGCTTTTTACTAATGTGGAAAGGTAAATCCACTGCAGACTTAAAAAAAAGATTCAGCTGCTTCTGAAAGCATCAAAACCTGCTCTCTTAGAGGCTGAAACTGGAGGTCTGCAAGTTGTTAGGAGCAGACTTTGATGCAAAAGCATACGAAGGCGTGCTGGATCGGTTGCCATAGACAGGAGCCCTGAGGGTTTACCTTCATTTATCTGAAAACTATTTTGAATCACAGCATCGAGGACAGAATTTACCTTAGAGTATGTCACTAACTGCAGAGGAACTGAAGCTAATTCTCTTCCAGTGTGTTGCGTATAATTGAATTGTGCAGGATCATTTTCTTTTACCAGTAAATCTATGCACAGAAACATTAATGTTCATCACTTCAGAATCTGAGCATCTTGTAATTAGTCATGGCGTAATAGTCCTGTAAATGATGTAGGATGTTTTGTATTCTATCCTATTTTTTCCAGTGTTGAAAGTTAATGTACCGGGTAGAACAAAAGGTCTAAATGTGATTCCACGGGAAATTGCCCACAGATATGGAGACCAAGCCCACGCCATCCGAGTCCCAGTCCAGTGCCTTAGTGATAACAGCCTTGGTGGTTGGTGCTACACAAGTGTCTGAGATGGATACAGTCCTTGTATGTTATAAAATTATGTGACTTTTGGAAGAGAGTAAGTTCTCTTCTTTCCCCGAGTGTATCTGGTGCGCTGTGGATATTTCTGATAATGCTGGCACCCATAACACCCTTTCCATGGAAGCAGAAGATGGAATTCCTACTTACCTAAGAAGTGGGATCGGGGCCGTAGGTAACTCTATACAGAACAGGTCTTCATCTCTAAAGTGCATTTTGAGTTTGTGTAACAGAAGTATTTAAAACATCTGTTTGCAGTCACAAAGCCAAACTGTACCTTTCTTCCTCAGCTTGGTAGCTCTGAGAATTCATCTGTTGAGGAAGAAGTCTTCCTGTTTTCTGCCAGACTTTGAGTTGTCTGTAACTAAAATAAGCTACGAAGGGAATTTCTGAACCTCTGCTGATGAAAGCCATTAATGGAAAAGTCTAGTGACTGGCCAGCTAGAAATCCAAGAGTGAACCGAGTTTAATCCTGGTCATAACCACTGAGTTCACACACTGTGAGTGGATGTATTTCAGTTATGAGGTGGGTAAACTGTATTTTTCTGTATTGCTGGGATTGCTGAAATTTCAGCTGTGAGCACTGGTATTGTAATTCTGTTTTCAATCCTGATTCTCATCCCTTTGAAATTATTATTATCCTGTCTATGTCTTATGTTCTGAGCTGAGCAAAATGGGTGCAGTTTAAAGCACAAGTCAGCTTGGAAAAGCAGCTCGGGGATGAGGTGAGGAGGCAACATAACCTCTCACTGCATTAAACATAAATATAATAAGGTGGGGTTTTTTTTCTGACTCCTGAGACTTATAAACTTAACCTGGTTCTGTGGAAAGATAGGGAGTTCTGCTCTAGATTGGTAACAGCAGCAAGCTCACCAACACCTTTGAAACAAGGGGAACCTGACCAGATACATAACAGATAATCTTTTTGCAAAAAAGACCCAAACCAGAATTTACAGGTTTTCCTAATTTTTTCACTTAGGAATACTGCCTCAAAAGTCTTTTTAATGACAGGACAAAATAAAGCCTTTAAACATTGTCCCAAGTACAGACAGAATGATACATTTTTGAGGGAGAAGACGCAGACACGAGGGTTGTTTCTGTACTGTAACTCACTCTCTAAGGCTGGGGAAGCAGAAGACAAATGTAAGCAAATTCAAAATTAAAATGTGAAGGTATCTCTTTGCTTCAGTTTACCCAGTTCTGTTAAACTAATGGAGCAATGTATTTTTTTTTCTTAAGTCTAGGACAGAGGTAGTAATGTTGGGAAATCTCTCAGTTGTGTTCAGCAAACAAATGTTCTTAGGCTGTGAATAATAATAATGAAATATATTGTTTCTAGTTGTAATTTTACAGTATTTGATATGACTGGAATTGTGTCATTCTCGCAATTACAACACTAGTGTGCCAGCCGAGACAGGAGGTACTGTAGAAGGGGTAGGAATTAACTGCATCAGGCTTGTGACTGGAAGGCTGCTTGGAAAGGGGGGGCCATCCCACTCCTTTTCCACCTCATTATCAGTTTTCTGTTGGCAGGATTAGAAGAGCTTCCATAAAAAGCCAAATGAAGGGGCTGGGTGATAGAAACAAATACGTGTCTGTGGAAGTATTAATGAAAGGTATTTTAAACCACAGGAGACAGCGTGTCTCTCCTGAAGACAGTGAGAGGACTCGTATGTATCTCCATATTTTCCATCTCCATTCTCTTTTAATCTGAAGGCACAACATCCAAACCAACTAATGAATTTGCTTAAAGTTTTGGTGCTAACCTGGAGTTCTGTTTCCCATGGGGCAAAACTCTGCTGGGCTACAAAGGTTCATCTGTGTGAGGTAGTTGTAAGCCTTTGTGCTGCCACAAGCAACAGCTCTTGCTAGCCTATTTGTGATTTAAAATGGAATCAGTGGTTCCATCCAACATCAGGGCCCAAAGACCTTTGGATTCAGCTGCTTTCCCCTGTCCTCACACACACACACACACTTAAAACACGTGTGGTTGGTTAGAGAGAATAAAGCGGCTATGGAAGAAAGTGAGGAGACGCCCTCACTGAGAGTTCAGAGGAAGTAAGGAAACCTAAATAAACAAGACTCCTAAATTCATCACCTTGGATACTGAAAAATACATACATGGGGGAAATTCTTCATTCCCCAGGTAAGTGATCTGGTTTGGGATCCTTCTACAAATTGTCACAGTTGGAGATTGATTTATGTAAAAGGCCAGGGTGTCTCCACCAAAAGAACCACCAAAAATGCAGTTTCTACAAATGTGACAGAAGTGAGAGAGACTTCAGTGAAGCGTCAGTTTAATGATGAGTGTGCAAATCAACTGGAACTTGTTTTGAAGCAAGAAAATGTTTCCACTATGTGCTCATCTTGAAAAATACTCAGGGCATTGTGAGGCTGTGCTTTTCAGCAATCCACAGGACATAGATACAATTCCAGCTTTTTAAAATTGTTTGTAGGAGACCAGAATGACATGATGCTGGCAACCTAAAAACCACCTTGATTGTCTTAAAGGACTTCTCAGTTGCTAGCGAAGTGTTGTAGTGTTCAATGTCTGGAATAACCCCGCTATCAGTAACCGTGAATCTCAAGGTACAAACAAAACTGCTTAATGTGGAGATTCTGCCTGAGAAGGAAGAATTCCTTCACTAAAAAGCTCATTAGCCTAACTTGATGCTGCTGTTTCCTACTCAATTTAAAAGTTGCTACCTTATCTCTAGTTGAATGTATAGGCTGATAAGTAAAGGGCTAACAATCACAAAATACAACTTTATGCTAAAGGAATTTGTAGCAGGCAAGGTAAATGGCACACAGAGAATGCCAGGGTGGGTATTTTTAAAAAATATATGAATAAAAGGCAAATGGTTTTGTTGGATGTCAGCTCTTCTGTTTGGGTTTTTTCTTTTGTTCTAGAAAGAACCTAATGTAGCTGGATCATTTTTCAGCTTTATTATAGTCAGCCCTTCCTTAGGTAGGAAATCTTGAAGCATAGTTTTTAAGTAATTCACTTAAAAATCAAGCAACAAATTTTGATAGCTGGGTGGAACTGAAACTTAAGCATTTGATGCTTGGTTTATTCTTTACTCATTTAGAAGAGTCATTCCAAACTTTTATGAAACAAATCTTCACTTCTGGTTTGGGTTTGGTGGTTCTTTTTAGTAAAAAAAAAGAAAGGTTTCCCCCATTTCTGTAGATCTGGCTCTTCAAATACATCTGCTTTCCAGGATGCCTTTACTGCTTCTTAAAAGCATGCGGCAGAGACTCAGAGGCTGGGCTTCAACATATATTTGTTGGGCTAAAAATTCTATCTTTTATACGCTCGCTGCCTCATCAAAAGCTCATGAGATGGGAATTGTGACCCAAGAATATTTTACACACAAAATATAGAAAAATATGCATTGAAAAAAAATATTCCATTCATTTGCTGGATAATAAAATCTTTCAGGGACATTCAGGTAAATCTAAGTGCTTTTATTTATGAACATTTCACTGAAACTTTGTAAAATACAAATCCATCTGGGAGAACACAGTTAAATCCAAGAAGACAATGAACATTGTTTCCATTCAAAGTTGTAAAAGTGTAGTTTGCAAAATCAGTTTCTGGTACATGTAGCGTTTCATCACAGTTTAAATGATACCTCAAATCTGTTGGGTTTGATCTGACTTTGCTTCTTGTCTATTGGCCTGAAGTGGGGAAAGCTTGGATACTGCAGCTCTTCTGCAAAGGGCTATTCAGCAACTGTCTGGCTGTTAGAGGTCCCTAGTTTTCTCCTCAAGGAAAGGTGAAAGTAAATGCTTCAAGTATTGTTCATTCTTTATATATTAAAATTAAAAGTTCATTTTCTGTTACTGCAATCAAAATAAAGAGATATATAAAGACAAAAGAACTTCTAGTTTTCAGATTCAGACACTGAAATGACTAGTACCATTAATGTCTAATACCCTTATGTCTCTCACTGGCAGTTGATGCTGTTGAATGCTCCTTTTTTCTGCTTAATTAAGCAGTAAGTTCCGTAGTGTAATGACCATTGAAGTCCTACATGTCCAACTCTAGTCACTAGACACAACCTTTACCTGCTCTGAAACTGCTTTACTGAAGCTCAGATGTACTATTTCAAGCCATAAGCTCCAGGCACAATGAAATTCTCCAGGCTGCTGATCCAGATTTCCTACCTAGGGGACACACAGCAGATTCAGCCATGGGAAGGAAGCCTCTTCTACATACGTAAAGAGATCTTGTCATACAAAGAGTATTTATTTGAGCCTTCTGTAAAGAACTCGGATCTCCTCCTAAGCTTCACAAAGTCTCAGCTTTGTGGTTTTCATATCTGGTTTTACTGGAACATGAGTAATGTTCTGAACTCGCTTTTTTCTCCCATTTTAAATTCTCTGAACCTTCTGTTAGGGTAATTCAACAGTTATTCTGAAATTACCTTTACAGAACTTGTCCTTCATCTTACAACACTGTACATATTACAAATAAAAAAAAAAAAAAAGCAGATGAAGCACAGGAAACCTATAGATGTTTCTTAGGAAACTCTCAGAAAATACTTTTTCTTTCTTGCTTTGGGAAAGATTAAATTCAGATCTGGTATTTTCTTAGGAGTTCTGACTGGTTAATCACACTCTCTTCTTAGAGTACGCTATTATTTTCTCACATCTACGAGATGGAAATTGCCCGCTAACTAAATGGAGATACGCCAAAAACTTTTTCTCAAGGATATTCCCATTGGCCTCGAGCCTCAGCCTGTCACTTCACTCTCCGTTCTTTCCTCATAAAAAATGGCCAGTGTTCCCATAAGTGTTGAAAAGTTACCTTACTGTCTTCCTGGCTGCAGGCAACCCCGCAATCATCTAGCACAGGTAGAGAACGTGTCTGTTGTGCCTCTGCTTCAATCCGTGCCTTCTATTCTCTTTTTCTTTCTGTTGACAGAGCAAAAAGGATATTATCCTGGGCTCAAAAGAAGAAAAAAAACATTGAAGAGATATTTCAGGAGAGGTTGCTTCACCACGGTAGGGCAGCACATGACTGCAAAGTTCATGCTGTGCTGCAGTTCAGGTGCATATTTTCTATACTGAAATGTTAAGTGCAGTAAGCACTTTAACTAGTAGTGACCACACTTGAACAATGGCTTTATCTCTTGAAGTTCCTAAAACAACTTACTTTTGAACTGGTTTTGGTTTGGGGTTTTTTTGCCTTTTCTCCCAATAGATTTCTTTATACTACTTTTTGGTTAGAAACTGAATGAGAATAAAAGCCCTTTTAAATAAATAATCAGCAATGCTCTTGGCTGCCCCCCAAATCCCAGAACACACCCTCACCCTCCCCTTTCTCTCAGTTACGCTCTTATGCAACTGAAGAACGGGAGTCGATCTGAAGAGAGACAAAGGGACTCTGTTTCTCTCACATGGTCTCCATTTCAGTAATGCCTATCTCCTTGCTTAAGGCCAGACTGCATCATCTGTTTTAAGTTTTGACTTACCCTCTTCGTTCGTCTGTACCTTCTTAGTCCCTCCTGTCTCCGGGAGCCCTCTTGACCTCAGTCAGCACCCCAGTTCAGCCCCTCCTCTTTTGCACCCTATATCTCAGCACCCTGAAGAAGGGCTATACTGAGGTCCAGAGAGGAGCACAACCACTGCTTTGGGATCCAGCTCCACACACCAGGGAACAAATCCCGTGTCGCAGGCCGCCCTGTGTGGTCATAAGCAGCCCAAGAGCCTCAGAAACAGGGCATGTGGCTCATGCAGCACAGCCCTCTCCTGCCCAGAAATGAAACTGCTAACAACCATAACACCAAGAGTGTTATTTAGAGGGACACTTGGTTTATCACGATTTTTTAGATCAAATACTTAAGGATTTTTGTCTTAAGCTGAAAGTAATCTGCAAAAAAAATTTATTTGTGATGAGAAAAGGCAGAAATGTTATTTAACATTATTCTCCAGCAAGTTTTGAGTACAGAGTTACACAAATGCTGGCCCTAAAACTATACCACTAAAACAAGAGTCCTAAAAATCTTATCATATCCATCCACAAAAGTTGTATTCTCTATTCTTTAACTTTTTTTTTCCAAGTTGATTTTTTAATTCTGCCATAACATTTGATCATTATTACCAACTAGTTGCTGGTTTTCCACATTCTTCACGCTTCATAAACTCTGAGGAAACCGCTCTTACTCGACATCTCATTTGTACCATAGAACCATGGGCAGGGACACCTCCCACGGGGTCAGGCTGCCCAGGCCCACCCGACCTGGCCTTGAACACCTGCAGGGATGGCAACCTGGGCCAGGGACTCATCACTCTCACAGTGAAGAAATTCTGCCTTCTGTCTAGTTTAAATCTGCCCCTCTCCAGTTTATACTCATTGCCCCTCGTCCTGTCACAAGCCTTTGTAAACAGCCCCTCCCCAGCTTTGCTGTAGCCCCTTCAGGTACTGGAAGGTCGCTATAAGGTCTCCTCGGAGCCTTCTCTCCTCCAGGATAAACAACTCCAACTCTCTCAGCCTGTCCTCATACAGAAGGTTGGAAACGACCTTTGAGACTATCAAATCCAACTGTCCCTGTCTGCTATTAAACCCTGAACACCTCATCTGCCCGTCTGTTAAACCCCTCCAGGGCTGGGGACTCCCCCACCTCCCTGAGTAGCCGTTCCAGTGCCTGAGAACCCTTTCCATGAAGAAATGTTTTGTAATGTCCAATCTGAATCTGCCCTAGTGCGACTTGAGGCCATTCCATCTCCTTGGAGGGAAGGGAGGTTCAGATTGGCTATCAGTTTTTTTTTCACTGGAAGGGTCAGATTTGACATCAGGAAAATCTTGGTCTACTGGAAGGGTCAGATTAGACATCAGGATTTTTTTTTTTTTGGAAAGGGTCGTTGGACACTGGAACAGCTGCCCAGGGAGGGGGTTGATTCCCCTTCCCTGGAGGGGTTTTATGTGTGGGTGGATGAGCTTCTGAGGGACACCGTTTAGTGACTGATAGGAATGGTTGGACTCGATGATCCGGTGGGTTTTCCCAACCTAATGATTCTGTGTGATTCTGTTCTTCGCCGAAAGGGTCAGATCAGACATTAGGAGAAACTCCTTCCCTGGAAGGGCTTTCGGGCTGCCCCGGGCAGGGATTTCGGAAGGTTCCGAGGTGCCGAGGGCCCCGTTTCAGCCCCGTCCCTCTGACCCGCGCCGCCCGCCCCTCGGCCCCGGCGGCCCCGCCCTGTCCCGGCGGCCCCGGCGCGGGGCGGGGCGGAGCCGCCATGGAGGACGCCGAGTACTTCGAGGGGAGCGCGGCGGAGTGGGGGGGCGAGGCGGACGGGGCCGCGGTGAGCGGCGGCACGAGGGGCTGGGAACGGGGCTGGGAGTGGCTGGGGACCGGGCAGGGCGGCTTTAAGCTGGGGAGGGGCAGATTCAAACCGGGCATAAGGAGGGATCTTTACTATGAGGGCGAGGAGGCCCTGGCCCAGGTTGCCCGGGAGAGCTGTGGCTGCCCCGTCCTGGAGGTTTCCGAGGGCAGAGGGAAGGGGGTTTGGAGCCCCCTGAGCTAGCAGAACAGCTTCCTGCCCATGATCTTTAAGGTCCCTTCCAACACAAGCCGTTCTATGATTCTCTGTAAGTCTTGTTGCACAGAATCACAGAATGCCGGCTTGAAAAGGACCTCGAGGGTCATCTGGTCCAGCCTTTGAGGTGATCTGTAGTTTAAATGAGATGACCCAGCTCCCTGTCAAGCAGAGCTGTGAAAGTGTCCATTGTAGAGGAATCCACCACTTCCCTGGGGAGATTATGGCAACACTTAACTGTTTTCATGGTGAAAAATGTTCTCCTCCAATCCAGAGTCTTCCCATGAGCAACTTATACCCATTACTACTTCTCTATTTCATGTGNGCAACATTTAACTGCTCTCATGGTGAAGTTCTCCTCCAATCCAGAGTCTTCCCATGAGCAACTTATACCCATTACTACTTCTCTATTTCATGTGGCTCTTCCTAAAGAGGGAGCCCTCATCCTCTTGGTAAACACCCTTTATGAACTGGTACATGGTAATAAGGTCCATGGTAATAAGCTGCCCTAAACCTTCTCTCCCTCAAGGCTGAACAAACCCAGTTCTTTCAGCCNGTAAGGTCCATGGTAATAAGCTCACCTAAACCTTTTCTCCCTTGAGGCTGAACAAATCCAGTTCTTT
>WAAB01018204.1:4161-14338 GCA_013389865.1 Piaya cayana
GTGTACCTAGGTGGCCAAGAAGGCCAACAGTATCCTGGCTTGTATCAAAAATGATGTGGCTAGCAGAAGCAGGAAAGTGATCATGCCCTTATATTTGGTTCTGGTGAAGCTTAGCCTTGAATATTTTGTTCTGTTTTGGGCCTTTTGGCCTAAGTACAGGAAACATACTGAGCTGCTGGAGCATATCCAGAGGAGAGCAAAAAAGCTGGTGAAGGGACTAGAGAACAAGTCTTACGAGCAGTAGCTGAGGGAACTGGGGTTGTTCTGCCTAAAGATGAGGAGGCTGAGGAGTGACCTCATTGGTCTCTAAAACTTCCTAAAAGGAGATAAGATGAAATTGTGTTGATGGTTGGACTAGACAATCTTTTCCAACCATAATGATTCCAAGATTCCATGAGTAAGGGGTTAAAAAATAAGAAAAAAAGGATTCAAGTAGTCCACAGGATACTATTCTTGTTGTAGGTCACAACTGACCAATTTCCAACTTTCTGAATTTGATACCAAATCATTTTGACATAAAATTAATTAAGGGCCAAATTCTATTTACTTTCTCATACCATGAGGACAGTGGATTTACTTTCAAACTTAGCTGCTATTCAGTTTTTTAGAAAATATGATAGCATCTGGCCTGAGTTCTAACTTAGTAGAGGATCCCTATAAAAAATCGTTACCTTTAAGAATAGACTGGCCACTTTCACAGTGTTTGTTAACACACATGTTAAGCATCCCATCAAACCCCATTGTGCTCATTTTTCCATCTGTTAACAAATTATTTTTTCCTCTTTCACTTCCAATTCAGTGTTACAGTAAACTGCACTGTGCTTCAGACACTAAGATGTCAAACTACACCATATTAAGCTGGACTGTAAATGAAGACGAATGCATGTCTCAGCAGAAAGGTCAGCCATAGGAAACAAAGTAGAGATTGTTTTTCCTTTTTATGGCAGGAGATTCTGCATCGTTTCTTCACTACAGACCTTATAGATTGAATTTGGTAACATAAAATTAGAGAAATGTATAAATCAAGCCAATGGAGTATTCACTTTTCCTCACAAAGAGGGTCAATTGCATTGTAACTTTGATGAACTCAGTAAGGAAGGCACATTCTCATCTTTAGTATGTATGAACAGCTCCTGTAGACTTAGGAATGGGCTGGTTATTGCGGAGATCAGAGCAATGGATAAATGGAACTCCTGTGAGTTTAAAACTCAGTATTTTTTAATAACTTGCAACGGCAAAATAATCTGTACCCTCAGGATGGAGGTGGCAGGGAGGAGTTGAATAGAGATTTTCCTGATTTGTGAAACTTCACATTTTTCTCACTGTTTTTGAAACTTCAGAGTTGATTTTTGCAACTATCCTTTCATTTCCCAGTAAGATGGAGAATAGAGAAGAGAGCAATTGTATGTTTATCTTTATTTCTGCTAAAAAACCACTGTTTATATTCACTAATGCCTCATTTTTACAGAGAACTTTGTCTAAGTGCATGTTTTGTACTGCTTCTTTATAGCAAAAAATCTTAATGTTTGAAAGAAAAAGAAACACAAAGGATACAAGAGGGAATTTTGCCTTGCTTTTGTTAAGATAAGAGGTATTTTACATTTGGCTAAAGTCACAAAATTTTACTTTACTCCAGTTAAAGAATGATTGAAGAACAGACATCTTTGTAAACTATCCCTGAGGTTCCCTCCTCTGATGCTGTTTCATCCCTTAGAAGCCTTTGATAGCGCTTCAAATTGTCATTTGAATTTGTGCCATCTGTTTTACATAATAAATTTTTGGGTTTTATCTCATTCAGTACTGGTGATGGTGTTTAGGTTTTAGAATCAACTCAGAACAAAGATTTAGGAGAAGTTAAGAGACATGATATAAATGCCTGAGAGCAAATATTTTAAAATGTACACCTAGTTTTAATGATCTCTGTGTATTCCTTTCCCTCAGACTGTTCTGATTTGCAGACGGATTTATATGATTTAGTCAATTTCTAAACCTAAGCTTCAAAATAGTATTGCTTAATATTTTGTCAGTGTCTTTACTGTCTTCTTTAAAAGTATGTGTATGGAACAGTTGAACTAATTTCTTGATAATCATTACTCCTGAAAGTAAACAGTTATCTGTCTGTATATTAGATAGAACAATCACACAACTTGACAGAAATGTAGAATTATTTTTTATCTATCTTCCTATGTTTTGTCCATTTTGGTAGGTATTCTAACCTTCTGATTTACTGTAGCAATTTAATAATTTTCCTTTATCTGGCAACATACATGAAATATGCACTGCACTGATGATGAAGAATTTATTACATCTTAGCATTACAATATTTTTATAGACTAAAGCTGTATATCTGAAGTAGGTAGATACCTTGCTGTAACCAAGTTAAACCCCTCTTTTTTGGTATACCCAGACAGCACCAGAAAATTCATAGACACAAATACTCACGTCACAGGAAAGGTAGTCATGCTAAGCAGTACAATTTCCATTTGCTGCCTTGTATTTTTGCATTTGCCTGTTGTCTTTTGGATTGTGTTGTAAGGACCAGTGTTTAGAGTATTCTATACACAGAATGAAAACAAAGTATTTTGTGGCTGTAGTTGAAATACATTGCTTTACAATGTTCTAATTTTGAATAAATAATTATTTATGTATTAAAATTATATAATTCTTTATATTTCATTGGCTGTTGGCCAGATATTAAAACACCAACATTTGGTATCTGGCCTTTACTTAAGGAGATCTTAGTTGTATAAATTATTTGTGATTTGATATATGTGGCCTTTGATAACTAAACATGGATGAGGCTGCAATAATTAGCATGGTTTGAAGAGTATTTGTGTCATAACCCAGATTACTGAATTTTTAATGCTACTGAGCATTTAATTGATTTATGTAAATTTTAGTGCAGATTAGAGATCTGGCTAGTGAAGTACTTATGTACTGAGATGGGGCAGGGGGGTCCCTTTTTTTTGTTGAATGATTGAGAAGTTAACAAAATATGGTTTTAATTTAGAGGTTAGATGAGACAGACAAGTTTTCTGTTTTACTTGGTGTGTACAATGCAATGTACCTATTTAGTGGTGGCTAGGTAGGCTCTTGGGTAGACAAGGAGGTTCCTTAGCAGAAGTCTGGAATAGATTTATAAATCTCTGTATTCAGATAGGCAGGCCACCAAGGAGAAGCAGAGACCTGCACCCTATTCACATGGCTTATATAATTCTAACTCTAACTCTAAATATAAATATAAATACAAATATAAATATAAATACAGATCTGGAAAGCATGAGCCAATCTGAATAGCTCAAAGAAAGTTTTAAAGTTCTAGGAGAGCTTGAGAAGATTTCAAGGACAATAGAGCCATTGCTATAAATGACAACCTCAAACTGTGTGAGGACTACCTAGGAATAGCATGCAGATATGGGTAGACAGCCCAGTATATAGAGAAATAATATAAGACAAAAAAACCCAAGAGAAAACCAAAAACCCTCCATGATTGTGGTAGGGAACCATGGTAGAGAACTGATTAGATAAATTTGTTTTTCATTTTAGATCTCAGAAAGGAAGATGTTTCATTGGTTGTGATCAGAAGAAGAGATTTAAGATACAGACTGAATAAAATCTTGTGAAGTAACGTACGAAACCATCTATCCTTTCCAGTTTAGTGCTGGTGTTCCAGTTCACCACATAGTATAAACAATGTGATTTAGAGTGATGGGGTCGTACAAAGGGGTCTAAGACATTTTCTCCTTTTTTGTTATCTACCCCTCCCACCTTCCCCTTTCTGAGATTGTGTCTTTGGCTTGGTTATCTGCTCTTAAAGTAAGAGATGTCTCCTGGACAATTCCATTTTGTAGTTCTGGTAAAGTGATGGACATTTGGAAGAACTAGGTTCTGCAGAAGACAAATACACACTTAAATTTAATAATATCACAAAACAAATATATAATTATGATTTTCGACAGAGTAAGACGTCAACTCTGACAAAGAATGTAGGCAGATAGTTAATGTTCATATCACTCTACTATAGTGTGCTGGATTGGCATTGAACACCTGTGATCACCTAAGTAGCCACTGGATGTCACTGATGATCTGCACAAATTCAGCTTAACCCTTTGAGTGCTTTCTTGTAATTCATGGAATAGTCAGCAAAAAGGGCACTCCCATGACCTTGGGGATTTGAACTATCTACTTTTAATATCAACGAGAAATTTCAAAAGAAATAGGGATATGATCAACAACAAGGCATAGAATGAGTTAAGATACTTTAAAGTACTATTTGAATGTGAGATGATGGCTACTTACAACACTCTTAAAAAGGTCATGCCAAGTCTTCTTATGTGTTCTAATACATAACTGTTTAAGTGGAAGGACACCCCTTTTTAATTTTGGTCTGTATTCTTTTTATAAGGATGGAACTGGCTGGAAATTAGACGATTCTTATTTAAATGTTTCAGCAACTACCAGATCTTACTGAAAGGACTGTGGGAATTCTTCTCCTTATCAGAGGATTATGAATTACCTTATCTGTTTGATGAGAAATAAATAATTTTCAAGCATATTCCTGCTATCTGAAAAAAAGGTGAGAAGTAAAATTCCCAATGCCAATCCATAGGAGAGATGTAGTAGATAGCTGCCTATTACAGCAAGAGTAGTGGAATGAAAACATCATACACAAAGCACCTATATTCACCAACAAGAGTTGCTTCTTCTTATAATTGGCAAATCCACAATAGTGATGAGCTAGTTCTTTCCAGCCTTTACTAGTGAGTATATTAAGAGGAGAGCAGTGAGGAGTGCACTCGTCTATTGTAGAACTGAGACTAAAAAGAAGCTTTTTCTGTCTTTTGGTGCCATTGTGTTCTCTCTGGACTTAAAGAGCTTTTAGTTCTTTGGGTTTTGTTGGGTTTTTTTCTTCATGATAGATTTTTTGTTTCTTCTAGCAGTGACCATCTCCTCAAGAAATCCATGCATCAATTAATTAGGTTTTTTGCTCTAACATTTCAACTTTACACTTCATTGTTGACCAGATGCCAATGTCTCTTTTCTTTGCATATGGTATAGAGATAGTGAACAGGCTTTATAGACTCTTACAGATAGAATAAGACACATCACAATGATCTCTTTTACTCATACAGTTTTATTATAGACAGCTCATTAGCTGTACGCTGTGAAGCCAATCGACTCTTTAAGGGAAACCATAGTATACTCTTCAGTTAAGAGTACTCTCCAGTGTTTAGCTGCCCTGTCACAATTGAAAAACAATGTAAAATGTTACAAGCTTATAGTAATTTATCTGTACAAGCAACTCAGAAGCTAACAGATAATGATCTAGGAAAGAGAATGTTGGTTGAGAGGAGAATAAGAATTAAGTTGTGTTTCTCAATAAGCTCTACCTTCCTGTTTCTGACTTCAGATAATAGCTATGGAAAATGGTAAGCCAGCCTCCATCCCATGCTCCAATATAGAGTAACAGCAAGCCCACAGGAATGTTTCAGTCTATAGTGAAGTAATCTGACTTCCACAGAGATAAATTATTCCTCAAAGTATATATTTCATCAATATTAATTAACTAACACACTAAACTCCTACTACTGATTATTCAGTTATCTTGCCTTTTTTTTTTTCAAAAAAAGAATCTTCAGGACTTCTAGCTCTCCTTGCATTGTGTTCTGCCAGACAACTTCACACAGTCTAGTGAGGAGTGAAATGTCCTCCATCATTTGTCTTGATATGAATAAATGAATTGTATCTTCATGAGTGAAATAGTACAGAGTCATCTGGTTTTGAATGAACTTTAATTTGTCAATTATTGTATCCAAGAAACACTTTCTCACATAGCACTGCAAAGCCTGATGTAGGTTAAGTGGGACCTGAAAATGGCAGGAGATACCCTTACCCTTCCAAGTCTTCTGTGTTTGACTTAGCTGCCTAAGCTGGTTTGTTCCCTGTTGTTCAGAGGAGAAAGAAAGGCTCTCCTGGAGGAGATTCAGAGATTCGTAAAGATATGCTGCTCTAAGAAGTACTGCAGCACAGTAAGGGTGTTAAGAATTAATGACCTTGTCCTAGTGTGTACTCTATGTACTTCACATTGGATTTTGTTTCAAGGAAGTTTTGTTTCACACCTACTGATTAATCCCTCTGACTGAATGTCCATTAGCAAATGGAGAACATGAGTTGTATATTCTTGGGTGCATCCCATAGTTTGACTTCCTATAAAAGAAATTGAATTTTTCTGCCCTGATGCAGCTCCATGTTGCAAATTAAAGCACAGAAATTAAGATTTTTCAGGTTACACACTTAGTGATGCATTCCTAAATGGAGATAAAATGCTAATGTACTCACACTGCAAAGACACTTTAAGGCTTTAAAGAGATTGTCCAGTTAGGGTAGCTGATGTCTATGCCTTTTTATCTCTGTTTTAATTTAGTAAAGATAAACTTTACTATGTGTATTTAGAATACAATTCAAAACACATTCTGTCTTGTTTTGATTTTTTTTTCTAAATTCAATAGCTAGATTCAAAGATGAAAGATTTAAATAATTTACTTCCTGCCACTGAGTTATCAATTAATGGCATGTAAGAAATTTAGAATAACAGAAATTGAAGAGAATTTTGTCTTCCAGGAAGCACTTCAAGAAGGTGAATGTTTTCTCCTGTACCCTGTTTTATAGGCTTTGACATTGTTAGACACAGTCAAATTCCTGATTATATTGAAAACCAAATAGGATTTTGAAAAACTGTGAAAAATATTTCCATACTTGCTTTAAGAAAACAAAACCAAGAACAAACTAACTTCAGCTTCTGAAAGGAAACAAAAATTCTTCATAATTTTTTTTTCCCAAAGAAATATTTATAGATTAACTGCCAATGTGTTTGTGTCAAGAGATTACTGTACATATGTTGGAAAGAATATGAGTAGAGGAAGTAAACAGAAATAGAATGAACACTTATAAAAATGAGTCAGACTAATTTAAAAACATCGTGCAATTGGTGATTCTTTTCAGAGGCTGCTTAGCCAGAACAAACGAAATACAAAATCAGAAAATACAAATTCATCAGGAAGTATAACTTAGAACTTCCCTTCTTAGGGAAGCCTCTGTAAAGATAATCTGGATTTAAGGCATACCCTTTCATCCAAGTTCTCTTCTTTCAGCTTAGATCTCTCTATACTCCATAGTGGTTGTTATGGACATAATTTTGAAGCACCTAGCTCCCTCCATACAAAGTCTAGGAAGCTTGAGTCTCTAAACCAGCTTAGCAAGTTCTGTTTCTAGGGGCTAACCATCTTAAACTGCTTTGTAGTGTTATTCTAATACATTAAATGTAGAAACTAAAGGCTAAAGAGAAGTTTATTTGGAAAAGAATACACATTTTTTCTGTCAGTTAAGCTTTTGGCTATATTAATATTTTAAGCCTGCTGTTAAAAATTCAGCCTTTTTTAGAGTACTTAATTTTGCATGTAATGAACTCCTCTAGAGTTAACGGTGGCGTTTGATTCCAGTGTATGATATTTAAAGGCAAAAGGTCAGAATCTGCAAAAGTTATCATCTGCCATGATTTTAATAGTAATATTTCTACAGACTTTGCGTATTGCACAATTAGGAGGTAGCTGAGCCCCTTTGAAAATCTAACCTGGACAGTAAGGCACGGCTTGCAGTTTTTAATACTGCACAGTGTACTGTTGGATTGTCCAGCATTAGAAATTTGAATTAGCACAGGAATGGGCTCACAATTGTTTTGTGAGGTCAGTCAAAGGACATAAAATGCAGGTATGGCATTTTTTATACTTTTATATTCAGGTTTATGCTTGCTATGAGAAGGCAGAAGTCTTGTGATCCAGAAAAAGCCTGTTATATAACCAAATATTTTGAACAAACGTGAGATGACAAAGTGAGTTTATACTTGTATAGCTGAGAGAGTGAGGGAGAATTATTTTCTGTCACATGGCTGCAACATTTTTATGTAGTACTTAAAGATAAATTGACAGTTGATCACAGTCTGAGTCTCTCAGGCTTTGCCAACATGATGTTTACATGGTGAATACAACCTTTGTTTATGTGAGTTCTGTGTGGATCGGTTGAGATCCAACTGTAATTTTGCAATTGTACAGCTCCTGCTGGCCTGGTATTGGTTATGATCTCTCAGATCCTGTTCGGAAGCTTGTTATGTTGGTTTAGGTTCAGGCACATGCCAGCAGTATGCATATTGTCTGATCAGATTACAATATCACAGTGGTCTTACATTTTCTTGGACAAAAAAAAAAAAAAAAAANAAAAAAAAAAAAAAAAAAGAGCAAGCTTGCATGTTATTGCAAAATACTGCCTGGGTACTCTCTTAGGCAAAACCTGTAGTGCACAAACATAACTTTTGTGGGTCACCTGCTTCAGAGAACAGCAAGAAGTCAGAGTACATTGCACTGCCCTGTGTAAGTTTTCACCATTGTCATCTACTTGCTGTAGTGATTAATTATACGTATGTATCAAAACCCATCCAGGTGACCAAAGCCTGTATTATCTGTCTATTTGCATGTGACATTTTGCACTTGCTCATAAAGGAAAGCAAGACTGAGTTCTGTTTGAAACAGGAAGTCTTTGTGGTAGCTGGGTCAGATAGGCAAACCAGGGCTAAAATAAGTGCTAAGGAGAGTGTAAAACAATAACCCTAGTATGTTAGCTTCTGAATCCAACAAAGGTGGCTTTCCTCCAGTTACACACCTGACAGAGATCAACCTCCTAGTGACAGCAGTTCCCCTCTGCACAATCAAAAAGTGAATGCTTCAAAGACAAGATCCTAAAGGCAGAGTATTGAAAAGAATAATCATATTAGGATTACTCCTTCAAATTATGTTTACTAGTTTGTTTAATCTGGAATTTTTAAAGCTGTTTGAGGGTGTTGAACTGTCCTAGGATTACTGAAAGTCAGCTACCTTAGGAAACCTTTAAAAGCCCTAACTTTAGCAAAAGTGTCACTCTCTATATTTATTTATACCTGAGCACGGTTAAACTGTGTGTGCAACTGGCCAATGCGGTTTCATACAGCACTCTAAGCTTTTCCTTCTCCAGTACTATTAATTAAACTGAGTTACTGTCCCATTTTGTTACCATTTAGAAAACTATTTTCCAATACATGATTCTAATAAAGACACAGCTTCTTCTCTCAAAAATACTCCTGGCAGGAAAAATGTACTAATATTCTGAGGAAAGTATACCTTTACCACTAGTCTTCTTCCATAAGGCACTCCTGATTGTAAACAGAAATAAAGCCTACCGTTATCTGGCATTTGCTCTAAGACTTATACTTGTCTTGGATGCTGACTGATTCATACATGCCTTCAAACCTGTGTACAGTTTCATTGACTTTAGTGTGGGTTTCTTCATTTGGCGTATTGGTTTATAAATCCCATTGACTATATAAGCAGGGTCTGCTGAGTGCTCTGTTATCCCCAGAGAGGAAGAGTGTATAGCTTTGTTAGGTGGCAGTTCCTAAACTATGCATATAATTAAGTTTATTAGGCTGAAGTTAAACTCTGTGAACATCTTCCACATCTATGTATTTTAAACAGTGTCTAACTTAACTATCCTGATCATAATTAAGGATTCTGAAATTCTAAGAGGAATAGTGAAGAATGAATAACATCTCTATTTGTTAGTCATAAGATATCTTCTTTTCAAAACAGGCTTGTTCCCATTAGGGAAAGAGTCACCTTAGAGTTGAAGTAATTTACAGTCATCTGTTAAGTATTTCTCTGTATTCTTCATTCTCACCTCAAGTTATCTTTTCGTCTTTAACAACTAGGAAACACATGTATTCAGCTCAGGATTTTTTTCATGTCATTCTTTGCATCCTTCTCTGTGTGGTGCATGGATGCAGGGAGTGTTTGATGAAGACATGTGGATGTGGGAAGCCCGACTGTGCTTCTTTCTTTGCCCTAAACGTTTTATCTGAAGACTGCCTGTTTGTGCATTTTGTGGTGCCAGCTCATCTGTGGCACCAGGTTCAGTGGAAGGGCAGTGCAGGAGTGGGCACAGTTCTTCCTTCCTTGGATGAGCTCAGGGTCTGGAGCTGGCGGTGGTAGGGAAAGTGGGTTCAGGGAGGAACATTTTTGACACAGTGAGCAGGGTTTATCTGTTTGTAACGGTGGCAGGGTAAAAGAATTTTCAGTGCTGGGCCCTTCACCAC
>WAAB01018206.1:0-36983 GCA_013389865.1 Piaya cayana
GATCATCTAGTTTCAACCCCCGTGCAGTGGGCAGGGCATCTTCCACTAGATCACATTGCTCAAATGGTCCTGGTTCTGCAACCCTCTCTAGATCCCTTCCACCAGCCCCATTTTGATGTCTGGCATTTTTCTGGCCCTGTGAGATTTCCTATTCCAACTTCCTTTTGTGAAAAGCACTTCAGGGCTTTGGTGTTTTCTCAGGTCAATCAAGAGCTCCCTATGGGATTGGCCTCACGGAAAGAGGTAAGAAAGAAGCAAATAATCTGTCACTCTTGAGACAAGTTATTCAGCCTGAGGAATCAAGCAAACAGAGTTGCTATGATTGTTCTGGCATTCAGCAGTTCTGTCCGTGAAGCTGGTAGAATTGTAGCATGTTTCCAGAGCAACCAATTTAAAAGGTAGAAATTGCCAAATTTTGGTAGGTGAGGGCTGCAGTTACAGAACACAGACCCAAATCCTGGGTTGGAAAAGGAGAAAGGGCACTGCAAAATACACACAGGCTTTGGTACCACTAGGCTAGTTAGAGGTGTGATATTCTTTTATTATTGATGTAGTTATATCAGTTTAATCACTAGTGTGGATGCTTTTATAGGAGTGAGTTTATTTTTCTTCCCTCATGAGAATATTCACACCATTAGAAACAATTCTAGTATTGACAGGTGTTATGGATTTCCATAGACTGGCCACCATAACAGGGTCTGACCCTGGAACCCTGCTGGTTAATGTAAAGTCCAAGTGAAGGCTTCCAATTCCTCTTTTATTACTTCTCAGGTTACAACTCGAGCTGGGTGCCTATGAAGAGGGATCCCTCCCCCAGATCACACCCCTCAATTATACCTGTACCACCCCAAGTCCAATCACTTAATTCTGGTTGGTGGTCTCTTGATTTCTTGTTGGTTTTCACTATCACTGTGCTGGCCGCCTTCTGAAGTTACTTCCTTCTTTTGGAATTGATTTCTTGGTTTCTAGAAAACAAGGAACAAAAAAAAAATCTATACAAAGAAGGGTTAATATCAGAACCAGGTAACCACTCTGCTTTTACTTTAAGAAGGTATAGAATATGATCTTAATCTAATCCTAAGACTGAGTCTCGTGGCTATCCATGGGGCGTTTGGTGCCACCTGTTTACACAGCACAATTTTATGTATACAACTGCACCTCTTCTAGTTTTATCTCCTCACCTCCAATCTTAATGCTGGTTTTCCCAACAAACTTTGTAAGAGTTATGAAAACACAACATAGGATGACATGGGCCACAATCATTGCAGGATAAACAAAGCCAGCCATTCTGGTGCCATCTCAAACCTTTCTGTCTTGGGACTGAGCCTGTAGTGGTTGTTACTCTGTAAGAATGGCAGATACACCAAGCAAGACATCATTCATGATTTACAGTCTCTGATGATCCACTTGCTCAAGCAGCAGGTGAATTCCTGGTCCAGGTTGCTCAAGAAGAAAAACAAAAATGACGTGGTTCTGGGACTTACTTCAGCCTTTGTAAGCTTGAATGGTCTCAGTTTCAATCTCTGACTGACAGAGTTCCTCAAGGTTGGTGGTGTTTCATCTGATATTCTTTGGGTGTTTTTTTAATGTGGAAGTGGTAAATCCAGTTATTTTCTGCAACATTTCCAGTAAAGTAAGAACTTAATAACACAGTAACATTGTTTTGAAGGAGTGGACTTTCATCATTACTGTATCTCCAGATGGGATGTTATGTACCTGCATTCCAGCTGGTACAGGTGAAACTATCTGGCTTGCACCCTGTTTTCTTGTGGATATTTTTGTAACCCCAATACAAATTTGGCAATTCATTCATCTCAATCAAAGAGGCTGGTCCAGGTCTAGGCAGAGGTTCCAGGTACAGTAAGTGCCTGCCAAACACTACTTCTGCTGGTGACGACCCTAGAGGTTGGCGAGGGGTATCCCATAGCACTATTCTTAAAACTCCAGGCCATTTCAAACCTACCTGACTACAAGTTCAAGCAATTTATTTTTGAGAGTCTTAGTTATTCTTCTGAGGACTGTGGATGATTTGGAACACATAGTTGTTGCTGTATTCCTAAACCTTCATAGATATAGTTTAGTATTCCAGCTGAAAAATGAGAACCCTTATTGGATTCTATAGTTTCAGGTATTCTGTATCTGGGAATGATTTCCTGCAAGAGTGCTTTGACCAATTCAGCAGTATCAGCTTTCCCTGGTGGAAAAATCTACCTATCCTGACAGCTGATCCACAGTTACCGGTAGGTGCCTAAGTCTACTCACAGGAGGCATGTAATCATAATCAATTTGCAGTCTTTGGAATGGGAAATATGCTTGTGGTTGTCCTACAACCTCCTGTGAAGTTTTGCATCAGAAAATTTCCAACATGTTGGACAAGAACTCACATTCCTTTTTACTGCCATATAACTTCCAGGGGCTGTCCACATTTTTTTTCATGTAGTTGACAATTGCTATAACCCTTTCTGTGTTTTATCATGAAACCACCTAGCCAAAGTCATTAAATATTTTCTTGGTAAAATGGTCCTCTCCCCCCCAGAAATTCATATTACAGTTTTATTTTTCACAGCCTCCCTACTTTCCAATGAAGCCTGTTCTTCTTGAGTAAGAAAATCCATCAGTAAAAAGGATTAGATTTGAGCTCTCTAGAGACTGATCCTTCAGATCATTCCATAGCCTGCTGGAGTGAAACTCTACCTTGGCACAATCATTACGTGGCTCACCGGTGGAGGAAGCAGGCAGTAAAGGTGCTGGAGTCAAAACATTGCATATTTTAAATGTAATAATAATGTGTATTTAAAATCATTAGTTCATGGTGATGCACTCTTTGTAGGGAAAATGCTCCTGTAGCATGTTACTTAAGAATCAGTTTTGCTTCATGCAGGGTATGCGTGGTTGTTGGGTGACCGAGGACTAATGGTCTGCTTTTTTCTGTTGTAGTTGCTGTTGCTGCTATGGCTCCAGCACTGCAATTATTGCCCACAGCTACAGGATCCGGGTGAGCAATAAGCCACAGGGCAGCAGTGCGGACCTAGATTTTCCTTTGTTCTCATGCACAAATAGCTCCAAGGGCTTGGAGTAATCTGGCAATCCCAGTGCAGGAGCAGAAACTAAAACTCCTTTTCTAGCTTGGAAACCCTTCTCTCTCTGGACCTCAGCATACAGACTCCCCTTCCTCTGCCTTGGTAGATTCTGTTAATGGCTTACTTAACTCCCCTAGATCTGGTATCCAGGGTGTGCAATACCCTGCTGCTCCCAAAAATCCTCACAGTGGTTGGTTTGTTACTAGCTGAGGTATTTCTACAATAGCCTAGACCCATTCTGGGTCTAGAATATCTTTATCCTTCTTTTAACATAAATCCTAAGCATTTTACCTCCTGCTGAAGCATAATAAGAAATGCACAGTGACCTTTTCCTTCTAAAGCAGTACATAGACAAACTGTATCTTTCAAGCCGCCTTTGTGTGACTTACAAGCCATGTACATATTGTACACGTATAGAGCTACCAGGTAATATAGTGTAATATCTTTTAAGTCATCTTTAAGCAAGGGGAAGAATATCATAGGAGACTCAGCAAACCCTTGGTGCCCCCAGAGAACGACCCCTACCCCAGATCACACCTCTCAATTACACTCGTGCCACCCAGCATTTGATCCCCAAGTCCAATCCTGGTGGGTGGTCTCTTGATTTTATGTTGGTTTTCGCTGTCACTGGGCTGGCCTTCTTCTGAAGTTACCTCCTTCTCTTGGAATTGCTTCCTTGATCCTTAACTTCATTCCTCTTGCATCTGCCATATTCAGCTACTACTGTGTCAGCAGCATTAGTTTTATTAACTAGCTTCAAGATTTACCTTTGGACAGCTCTTACAGCCTAAGGCTTCAACCACTTTATCTAGGAGTGCTAAGCTTCTTATGCCAGATGAGACTATTAAGACAGAAGAAACAATAACATTTCTTCTATAATTCAATAGTATGATCCTATTATATTTCAGTATCAGTACTGGTAATAACAGTGCTGTAAGGTGCAAGATATAAGGTGCAGTCATTTCAGACTGTTTCTTTTAGTGTTACTAAGAAGCTGGCTCAAGTGAGGGCATTTCTACCCTCTCAGTTCTGAGATGACGTCACAATGTGGTTTTCTTGGCAAGGTAAAGAAGTTTTAAGAATTACATTTGCTGAAATATTTCTCACTGTTTTTTCTTCTTCATTTTCCTAGGTCCTCAAAATCTTCTAAGCTCCAACTGGGAAAAAAGTTTATTCTTGCATATATACACATGTATAAATATGATTGGAAAGTGCGTCCCTTTCATCACAGAAGTTTTTAGAAGTTTGTTTTCTCATATATCATCCAATTACATGTGTGTCCAACTACATAGAATTAGATAAGAACAAAGTACTGTCATTAGCTCCACTCCCCAGAGTTGTCTCAGTTGTGAAATAAGCAAAGTATACATTTACTGAATGATGAATTTCCTTTTTTTTTCCTATTTAAAATATGATCAATGACAGCACAAAAATAAATAAACATTGAGAAATATTTATCAGGAACTGTTTTATTAGAAAAGAGTACCATCACTTATCCCAGCACTTTTCTGTGTACCAAAGTCAGGGTATTGCCCATAGCCGGGGCAGCTTTTGCTTGCAGTGAAGAAAATGATTGCATTTTCCATTATACTAAAAAAAACCAAACCCAAACCAAAAATATAACCCAAAACTCTAGTCTGGGAAAATTGCCTCTTGTAAGGCAGCAGTCTGACTGAGAAAGGTTTATCTACTGTATTTCAATGGAAACTGTCTTTGTTAATTCTGCATTTTAATTAAACTGTTCCTCATATACAGAGAGTGAAAACAGAATTCAGTTCACAATGAATTACAGCTTTCCAGAGCTTGGTTATGGTGGAAGAACAAAGCACCGTGAGACATTGGTTCCACTGCTGGGCAAACGATGCCATAAATAAACATTCTTGCTCTTTAGTGTACTTATATTTACAACCATTTTATATGCTCTGAAAAGCAAGTCAGGCTCTTGAATATATGGCATTGTTTCTCCAACAGAGGCCTAATGCACAGGTACACACAGGGCTAGTAAATATGCTTTGCTTTAACAAATGGCCAAAGCAGAGAAGCTGGGGAGGAGAGAGTTCAAGAAAAAAATTCTGTGACCTTGCAACTGCTAGAACTGCATGTTCTCCCTCTCTGATTTGTTTTTAGGCTATCACCATGATTTTTCAGATGAGTTTATGTGAAAATTAAATACTTATTTAGAAAAAAAATAATTAACTACCTTGGGGGGTGGGGTGATGGAAACTGAATTCAAGTGACAGCTTTACAAGCGGTGCTTGCCAACTCCTGACAGCTCTCATTAGTTACTGATCCAATACCATTAATATCGCCAGAACTACCAGGTGCAGACCAGGCTCTTGTGTCCTGGTCTAACAAGCATTGAGCAAAAGATTATCCAAGTCCTTAGGTCTGAGCCGATTTAGATGTCAAATTATTTGTCATTTTAAAACCCTGGGAGTTCAGCGGGATGCTTTCCCAATTAAAACATTAAAAGATATTGGATTTTTCTGCTAAATGTTGAATATCAGGCATTGTGTTTGTGTCCCTCACCCAAAAAATGCCATGATGATTCAAAAACTTTTCTCAGGTTCTGGAAGGATACCTTCAAAATCTAAAGACTGCTGCTGTTGTGAGAATAAAACAGGTCTACTCTCTGCATAATCAAATTCACATTGCTGCTGGATTATAGAGTGCATAGCATGTTGCAGCAATGGATATATTGAGGAATAAGCCGATACTGTGATTAAATCCTTGCTCGTCTCTCAGCTCTGCTTCAGCATCTTGTAGCTCAACATCTCTCACCATTGGCTGTCATTACCACCCCACCTTTCTGCCCTTTTCTCTAGGTATTATTACAATAATAGGGCATGAGTTCTCACTCTGTCTCTTGTTGGTTCTTATCATGACTGAATCTAAATCCCTATCAATCCATCTGTTCTTTTTTTTACATTTGCAATTTTCTCATCTTTATTTGCTCAAGTATTGCACCAAACCCTGCTCTTAGCAGGTGTAGTTGCATTGCAGTGATCAAGAAGACAAGGAGAGTTCCTAAAAGATGATAAATACTCATAATAACTACATTCCTGATAATTCATATAGTGAATAATACAGCAAACATCTAAGTGGTTAATATGTCACTTATTAATGTGATTTTTTAAAAAATATTCACAATAAGACAGTGCTGTTTTAATGTAGACCACTAAAACTATGAGTTTCCTAGTCCAAGTGTCTTCCTTTTCCAAGTAAATTCCTGTGTACCCTCCTGTCAGCTCATCTCTGGAAAGAGCCTCTTAAACAGACTCTTTTACCAAGAACAGAGGAGCACATTAAGGGGAACTAAGAAAGGCCCTAAGCTTGATCTCTCTTCCTGTAGCTGTTTATATTGCTTAAACCTGCCACATTCCCTCTTCTGAACAGCTAGCACACCTTACTGCTGAGTAGAACAGAATGGTGACTACTCCTGTCATCCTCCCACTGGTGACAGCTGTGTGTCTGAGCTGGCCTGAGCACTGGTGGCTGCTGGCCTCTACCAGCACCCATCTCCACCTCACCCAAGGGGAAGAGATTCAGAGCTGGGGGAAGACTTGGCATAGACCAAAACATTGACATAGGAGAAATGGGGGGCTTTTCTGGGACAGCAAGGTTTGTTTCAGCTCTCATTGAGGTGCTTGATTATGCCCAAAGAATGGCAGCAAAACTGGTGAAGGCTTTGGAGCACAAGTCTTATGAGGAGCAGCTGAGGCAACTAGGGTAGTTTAGATGGGAGAAAATGTGGCTGAGGGGAGATCTTACTCTCTACAACTACCTGAAAGGAGGCTGTAGCAAGGTCAGTGTCGGTCTCTTTTCCTCCAGTTGTGCTGCGGAGGTTTGGATATTAGGAAAAATTTCTTCACCAAAAGGATTGTAAAGCACTGTCCCAGGCTGCCCAGGGAAGTGGCTGAGTCACCATCCCTAGAGGTATTTAAAAGACGTGTAGGTGTCACACTTAGGGGTGTGGTTTAGTGATGGACTTGATGATCTTAAGTATCTTTTCCAGTCTAGATAATTCTATGATTCTGCATCATTCTCTGCTGGCTGCAGTTGTAGTACAAGTAGAAAACTTTCCTCAAGTCTTGCTGATTTCTCAGAGTATTACTTTTGCCCATATTTTGCCCCTTTTTCTGCAACTGAGTGTGGCTCCTTGGCTTGTTTCACTACAGGATGAAGCCAGACAGGGCTGCCAGTATTTCTGGTCAAGCAGCTGATCTATCTGGCTGCACCTAAAACAGCTGCAGAGGCACATCAGGCAGAAATGCTCATCTTCAGCACCTCTGGTGTATGTTAATCATCGCCTCAAAGATGCACTCAGCTGCGGTGTCCCTAAGCACAGCAACCTGGCTGTGCTGTCTGGTGCCTTTTTCAGTCGTACTAAAAGCATCACATGACATTTCAGGCTGTAGTGGCTTTGATCTGCTTTTTAGTTCCCCATAATAAAGTAAGTGCTGTTTTCAGGAGTTTTCCTTGACAACTGATTTATCCTGTTCTGCAGATGTTAGGAAGAGCTCACAGACAGCTTGACTGGCCAGATCAAAGGCCTGCCTAGGCCAGCAGGAGGCAACAGGCTTGATATTTCAGAGTGTACTGATTTGTAAATATCAGGGAAGGAGTTTTATCTTAAAGATACATAATCTTTAAGCCTTTTAATGTCTTCTGAAGCCATACGATGTGATGTCAGATAAAATCACAGAATCACAGAATGGCCTTTCTCATTGCATCCATACACTGATAACCTATGCTCTATTATTTCTACTGGTTTGGGAAAAAAAAGTTCAATAAGGAAGAGACTTGCTTAAACAGTTATACTACAATTCAAACTAACTGGAATTTGTGGGCTTGGGGGATTATTTGAGGATGTTGGGGGTTTCTTTGCCTTCGTCTGTGTTGTGGACTATGGTGGTGGTTTGTTTGTTTGTTTGTTTTGATTACCACCTAGATGATTCTTACAAAATCCTCTTACAGCAGCAGATGTCTTTTTTTTTTTTGGTGTGCTCTCTTCTAGTCATGTATAGTTTTGGTATCTTATACTGAAAATCTTCAGTTTACTGCAAATATTTGAATGAGTTTGTGGGCTCTATTAGGCAGAGACCATCTTGCTCTTGCAGGCCTGTCTGAATAGAAGTTTATGAAAGCTATGATTAAGTAGGGCTTTGTTAATCAGAGAAAAGGCAAACACAAATAAGGCACTTCATGCTTGATTTACATCTGGAGTAACTCTAATATTTCTTTTAGTGGATCTTAGTGTTTTCTCTCCAAAGGGAAATATCCAAGTGCATTGAAGCACTTAAAAAGACATTTAGGGAGTTTAAATGCCTTCTGAGTCGAACATCATTATATGGTTGCCAGGGGGCAAAAGTGCAGCACTTGGTTTTCACAGGTAACAGGGAGAGAGATGGGCAGAAAGAATAATTTACCTATGTTCATCTCTCCTTGGTGTTTAATGACTCGATGATTGTGTGCCTACGAATGCAACAGAGCATGCATCTTCTTCTCAGATATATCAGCTAAAGTTATTAGCACTTAACCAAGTACTTTCCAGAATGTCTCTTATCAAACCTGTGGTGTGAGACATTCTGGTACTGAGGTGGAACTGACGCTAGATGGCAGAGACGCACTGGCAAAGCTTGAGGGATGCTGGGGTGGGCTCCTGCCCCGAAACAAGGGGCCGTGACCACAGCCACCATGACCCATCAGTGTAACACTTGGAGGTGTCACAGACCAAGTTTATATATCTGTAAAGGTTCCCAACCCCCCCCCCCCCTTTTTTTTTGTGCTTTGTGGGTGAAATTATTGGAATTTTAGATATTTGCATTGCCCCCTTTCTTTGTTGACTCATTTATTTCAGCAACAAAGAACGTGAAGCAGGCAAAAGAAAAGACAAGACTTTGACCTCACTTAAATTGTTGGCACTTGGATCTGTTTTGTTCCTGTGCACCCATTCAGTCCTGGAGATGAAGATGATCGCAGTTTTCCTTTAAGTCTACCCTAGCAAGGCAAAGGAAGCTGGAAAACTTCTAGACAAACAGTGATGTGAAGCAGACAGAAGTACATCTTCACAGTAAGGACTGATGCTTTGAAACCAGTTGAACAAACCCGTTACTCTTCCAGAGTTGTCCAGACTCAGCAGTTCTCAATAGCTTTCTGCCTGAAATGAGGATATTTTAACACTCCACACTCTTGTTGGCAGAGGGCCTCAGCGGGCATCTCTTGTACATTTGGTTTTTGGGGGAATCTCAGTAGTATTACATCAATGAGAGTACTTACAGGTACGTATACTCTATAGACTCCTAATTGTGGTTGTCACGCAGGTTGAGACCAGGGCTGCATTTATGCTGGTGAGCTACATGCAGGTCTTGCACGGGGCAGCAGGAGGACCATGGAAGTTTGGATGCATGCAATGGGGCTGTTTACCACCACATCCTGGGGGTGGATGTCCACAGGCATGATCCAAATGTGACATTGCTACCCTCTGTTGTGCTTCCCATAAGAAGCTGCAGCAGCAAGATCCCAGTAGGTTCAAGTGCTGTTGGTGCCTGCAAAAGTACAAACCCAGGGAAAAGTTGTAGGGATGGACTCTACAGCCAAGTCCCTGTGTCCCTCTGGGGCACTGGGCACAGCCATGAAAGACAGCAGGGGATGCTGCCCACAGCACCTGCCCTCATCTGGCTTTAGTTTCTTGCTGATAGTAAAGAAACTCAACCAGGAAGACAGGCTATAAGAAATGTGAAACAAAGCAACGACAGCATCTGATTGTGCCCAATCAATCCTCCCATTTTTCAGCTAACGATGATTTAGAGATTCCTACTTCTTCACTTACCCTCACACCACAATCCTGGAAAGCCAGTTCAAAAGCTGCAAGAACCCTTTTGTGGGATGACAACCACTGCAACACTGCAGAAATATGAGAATCTACTAGATCCAAGTTATTAATGTTACAAATATGGGGGATATTAAATTTTGGAGGAATCTATCAGGCATTCAGTCTTAATTTTTACTCTTAATCTTCATGAGCTTTTATATAGTCAGTGCTCATACTTAGTTTTATGTACTTCTGTTTCCTGAAAGTAAAACAGTGAGTACGATTCAACTGTCAGTATTCAGTGTTTTCAGTATTTGTCCCAGTTTGCAGGGCAGAATCCTTGATTAAAGTTTCCAATTTCTCTTCAGATTCCTATGAAGATGTGAGAGTGTGAATCAAAAGTAAGCTGGATTTAATTCAGTCCATAACATTAAACAGTATGCAAATGTAATTCTTTCTTGTTAGAGAGAATTTGGGAGCAGGACATTCACTGAGTGACATTCAAGTAACACAAAGATGCTTCTTCAACTAGGAAACAGAACAGAACTTCAATTGCCTGTGTTTAATCACACGTAGCAATTCTGTACCTGCTGAGGGTATACAGCCATTTGGCAACAGGCTGATTTGTGATATGTAAGAATTGCTCTTGTGGATTGCAGGAGCAGACCAGCATCTATCACTGACAACAGTCAGAAACAGCTGTTGAGAAAGAATATTGCAAAAACCCCACAACTGGCAACAGGCAGGTGCGAGTTAATCAGTTCTCCATAGAGGTCTCGTACTGATTTCAGAAATTAGGGATAGGACTGATGTTTGAAACACAACATTCTTAGCATATGGTGTACTTCATGGAGATTGATTTTTATCCTATTCTCTTCCCATTCCTCTCATGCTCTTTCACTTCACCCTGGAGAATATGTTTCTGGTGGAAGGATATGGCTGTTATATGCAGAACACAGCATGTGATAGAAAAAAATCTTTCTTGAGTGTGGTGAACTTGCTTCATGAATGCAATTTTTTTTTTTAAGCAGGTAGTTTAGGAAATAGATGCAGGTCTATCGATTGGCTATCCTGCCAGTTCATGGGGGTGTTGTTGGTATAAAAATAAAATACAGTCTTCTTGCTGCCTTTTCAATTAAGTACTGAAACTGATAGATGATATTCAAAATCTTGTTAAGAATCTTATTATTCTTGTTGGCTTTCTTATATTCATTTAACAAAACCAGTCTTGCATAAAAAGCAAAATTTCAAGTACACCATTGATCTAACACTGAGTGATCTTCAGATCAAGTTTCAACAGTATAAAACAACCTTTAAATTGTTTGGTTTGAGGCAAATCTGGTTTTCTCTCTGTATTGAATCTTGGGCTTGGTAGGACTGTGTGCCTTTGACCTCTCACAAGGGTAAGTTCCCTGAAGCACTGTGCATACAGGTAGTAAGTAAAGCCAACCAAAAACTGAGAGGTCATGAGAATTTTTTGCCTTTTTTTTTTTTAATTAGGTTTGATCCAAATTGGGTGAAAATCAACATTTTTCTGAATTTCTAGCTAACTAATTTCCTCTGCAGACCATGGTGTAACTGAATAACCACACCTGTCAGTGCCATAAGCAACTGCAGGAGGCCTCCAAAATCCTGGCGTTGGGCAGAGCCGCTGGCATATCAGGTTCTGTCAGCCCAAGGGCAGGTGTCAGGAACACCTGAGCTGTGGCCATGACCTGCCAAATTGCCTCAAGTTCAGTAAAAATTTGTCAAGTAGAACATTACCTCTATTGCCAGTTAAAGCATTATATCGCTCTACCTTAATGTGGCTGATCTGAGGTTAACTGGTGTTCCTCTCCAGGCTTTCTATTCCTTTAGGAATACAATCTTTAAACCCATGGTATTTGCTGTTCTCATTGCATCAATGCTATTCTTGTAGTCATCCAAAATGCACATCTCCCGCCAGCTATTCTGGGCACCTTGGAATGTCATCGCCTCGATGTGGCACTCTTCCTGCGACCAGTTTTACTAAAGAAGGAAGGCTTCCAAGGCAGTGGTGTGAGCTTATCATTACTAGCAGTCTGATTACTGCAAGTGTCTTAACTGCAAAGCTTCTGCAGTTTTCCTGAAGGGTGGATTAGTACGGTTAATATTCTTTTTCATTTTTTTATTTTGTGCTCTTGTTTAATTGCTACCAAAGACTGTGATCACTTAATATTTTTATAGCAAATGTAGACTCTTTTTCTGTAGTTGTTATTTGGCTTGTGCAATAGAGTGTAAACAGGACCAGAATCAATTAACTCTCTAAATCAGCAGCTTTAAGTCAGAACCATTACTTCCATTGTATGAAACCACAAGTACTTTCTATTGAAATACAGATGCCTATGCAATTTAAAGAGCATTTTATAAGTAGCACACCTGCTTTGTGTTTCTGCATTATGCATTTTTATCCCAATGTTTTCCAAGTCACCAATATATCCAAAACTGAACCATGCAAGTTCAGTTCAAAAGTGAAGCTTCCCTTAGGGAAGGGAAGACGACCTCCTCAGTCACAACGGTCCTCTTGACATTTTGGGGAGAGGGACAGTTGAAAGCATCCATCCAGAGGTAACCCAGCTGGAATGATTTCGATGGCTGATTACATCCCAGCTTGACTGAACTGGTAAGTACAGCATTCAAACAGTAGCTTCTTAATAGAAACATTAAATGCTTCTCTGATTCAGAAGTGTATTGATTCCTCTGTATCAACTTGGAATGTAGCTATTGCTCATTGTAAAATGCAGTTAATTCTGGAAAGAGTCTCAGTAGCCCTGGTGTGAAAGGGAACTCACACAACATTAATACAAGCTTTCTACAATAAGCTTGCCATGCTCCTGAGGCCCACACTGAAATCAAATGGCTTTGCCAGAGCCTGATAAAGTCTGGTTCTTCTTTTAACTTGTGTATATCACATTATAAAGCAGTCTGGGGTTTTCAGGCCTACCAGCTTCTGCCAATAATCTGTTAAAGGAGACACAGCCCCTTCATGTAGAAAGCAGAAAATTAGTAGTTGCTTGCACAATGCTGTTTTGGAGAAACAAGATCAAAACATGGAATCATCAGTCAGATAAATTGAGCTGCCAAAATTTTGGTTACTGCCTTCTTTTGTTGCCTGATTTTGATGCTGAGCAAGGTCTTTTCCGAGTTCCCAGCAAAGCTGTTTTGCTCCCTGTAGAGAGGCCAGTCATAATTTCAGGATCCAGATGGTCTTGTTCTGCCCATCCCTCTCTCCTCTTTCCTCTCTTCATCTTGCTAAGTGAACAATCAAAAGCTTCAGCAGCGCCACATTTACTTTCTCTCTACAGATTCTGTCTGCTTGCTGGAGAAAACAGCTCTATAGCTCTAAACTGACTGTGACCAATGATAAATCATGTAGTGGGTCTTCTTTTCAGTTGTGCTGAATTGTCCCAGTGGCAAATGAACCTGGGAGGCATTTTTATCATGGAGCGTATAGCTGCAGAACTACCTCTCCTCTGGGGCATGCCCAGTGGGAAAAAGAAGCAGGGAGCTGGGAGTCTGGTCATTACTCCTCAGTATAGATGATCTGAGCCAGGATCAACAGCATGTTCATGCGGCAAGAAACGATGAGCATCTGAAAGCAGAAATCTCCATTGGTGCTGGAAGAAGATAGTGGGCAATTGCAAGTGAGGAATAGCAGTCTTTGTTTACCACTGTCCTGAACCCGGAGTTGCTTGGAACCAGTGCAATTCAGTTACATTTTAACTCTACACAGGCTAAAGAAAGGTGCAAAGAGGAGGAACGGGACAGTTCTGAGTTTCATCACGTGTTGTCAGGGCTCTTAATATATCCCAGAGGATAAATCCAGCATGGGCACCATCCTGCCCTTGTAGCCTTGTTATGGAAGCAAAGACCACAGCAACTCCAAACATTGTATGAATAAAATAATAATGAAACAAAAATTACATTGTGCAGTTTACAGTCTTAGTTGAAACAATTTGAAGCATTTCAGTAGGAGAAGGGAAACGAAGGAAATTGTTGCTGAAATGGAAATGTTTTATTTGTTGGAAAATTCTGAGTTAATTTCCAAAACCATGAAAGCCTGCAGTCAAAGCGGGAGCTGTAACGCCTTTTAAAAGCTGCATTTTTCATCTGCAGCTGTCATTCTTATCTTAAGGCTGGGATCCCAAGATGACCCCTCTGCCGTCTTGCCCTGGAAGTCCTGGCCTCCTTCCCACGGGACAATCCTGACCTCTAGGAAAGCTGAAGGGTATATGGAGCAAAGTGCAAGTCTAGTCTAAAGACCCTGAGACTCCCTTTTCTTATGTATTTACATATTTGTTGTAATATCTCCAAGGGCAGTTACATTTCCTATCAGAAAACATGTTTTTGGAAAGTCTTGTTTTCAATCAGAGGCAATTTCAATATTAGCCATGCCTATTAGCATTGGTTCTGTTAATGAATGGCTTCAGGACTGGTGCATGACAGCCTTCTCCATGTGACTGATGCTTTATCCTTTCACCTGCATGAAGCTTGCTTTATCCACAGTGATAAACATGGGAGATGAGGTGTATCAGTCTTGGACAAAGATGCTCAGAGAAATGAGAGGGTGCTAGTTGATGAATAGAGTGAGACAGAATGATTTGGATATACCCAGTCACCTCTAAATCCTTCTTTTTAAGTCCCAATGAAGCTAATTACATAAGATACTCATGATACTATCCACGGAAAATGAAACCTTGCAGAGCTCTCTGGTGCTGGCTGCCCCTTCCATCAACGGAACATGCTGCCTTTCAGCCAAATGATCTGGACAGAGTTACTGGTGTCCTACTTTCACATGCATAAACTGTTTTTCAATCATTTCTCTTAACACATGAGCAATAAAAACACTTACCTTCCTCCAGCCTTTAAACATTTCCTTAATTTCTTCTTTATCTTACTGTACAACCTAGTTTTCTGTCAGTTGTACTTTGTCTTGGGTTGGTTTTTAAAACAGGGATGTCTTTTAAAGGCTTCTAAGCTGTTAACTGAGATTTGATAATTCCCATTTATCAAACAATATCAGCATACAAATACTACTGAATTGAGCCTTCAACACCAAAGGAAAATCCACAGGGACACAGTGTTTCTCTCTTATCAATGGCATGGTGATGGGAAATTAATCTGAGGCTGTTTCACTGTCCTCAGATTGAGAGGTCCAAATTGTATCTCATGACACTGCCTTGGCAAGAGTGAGGTGGAGGCAGTACCAAGTCCTGCTTCGGCGGCTGCCCAGGGTGGATCTTGGGATTCACAAGGTGAGAAAGGAGCAGGATCTGCAGCACTGTGGTGGGACATTTTTGGAGAGCATGTGCGAATCTGCGCTCCTAGGCTCTGGGCCCATCTCCACACCTGCCAGCCAAGGCACCAGTGCTACCTTACAAGCACTTGACTGCCTGTCCTAAAGGTTAGCATACTTGGCACCAGTTCCACTTCTTGTTTAGTTTTGCAATAAGTACAACACATGAACAATACTCAGCTGCTGTCCCACAGGGCTTTTACTAGCTAGATAATTCTTGATGACTCAAGGAAGGCTGGTCTTGAGGACTGGTTTGATGCTAGAGCTTTTAAAACTGGTGCTACCTTTGAACTGAGACAAAAGATGAGGAGTTTGATGCTAGATCTGAAAGAACTTGATGTTCCTTCATTAGCTGGTGAGTCAGTTAAGAGTATCTTAATGAGGGACTCTTAGGAAACAAAACTTTAGCAACCAGCTCTCCTGTTCAGACTGGTGTTGAGAAGTCAAGGGCTTGGTTCACTGCAGCTTGGTACAAATTCTTCCTTTCCAATTTGGTAGTGTTTTCCAACGAGCTTGCTCTGGTATAGAGATTTTGCTGCCTGTAGGAGAGCTGTGAATGGAACAAGCTCTTACAATACTGAGAACCGTGAGCAAGACATTCCCCAGGCAGAAGTCAGTAGAACCCCTCTGTTTTATATATAATGAATCACCTCACATACAGAGTGACAAATGCTGTGATAACATAGACAATGTGTGTTACTGGCCAGTATTATGATATCATGGGATCTTGTCATTCTGGGTTCTCATCCTGCCCTTGTTTGCTCCTTCATTCCTGCTCACATCATCCACCCCTGGAGAGCCTCTGTTCTACCTCTTCCACCCCAAAGCTGAGGAACTCCCTCAGAGCTGGATTGCCATGTAAGAAAGAAGATGAGTGAAAGAGAATTGCACAACACCCTCCTTTTTTGGTGGCTGGTGGTCTCAGAGCTGCTGAGTGGTCTCACCCATTGAATAATTGACTGAGGAGGGGGCTACGTACATTGAGTGGAGTGGGGTGAGGACTGAAGGCAGTATAGCCTTGTTTGACTCCAGGTTCAGGGGGATTTTTGAGGGACTAGAGGTAAACCCCATGGGGAAAGTAAGCTGGTTAGAGCAAGGAGATAATGTGGGAGAGTAAGAGGACAAATGCATCTAGACCCCACTGCCCTCACACTGAAAAGCCTCTAAAGTATTGTGATATGGTGTAGGCACTGTGGGTTAATCCAGTAGCATCACTCATCACCACTCCCACGGTTATCTGGTACATAGTACTTGGTCCGTTTTGTAACCCCTTCTTTCTCCCAGAGAAGAATGAACTAAAATAAGAGGTTCTGTACTAATTTCAAAGTGGATGCCTTGAATCAGTACAACAAAAGATGCATTGATCCCACTCATTCCCAGCACCATCGTTGTAATGCCAATGGTTTTTATTACAAGTGTGTTTCTGTTATGCAGCAGTTAAACCTAATTTTACCAAGCTTGGACATGCAGGGAAAGCAAGGGGAAAAGATCATTTGAACAAGTATTAGTGAAGGCAAACTAGTTAGCCCAACGCTGAGGTTCACAGTTTTAATCTGTTCAAGCAGCAGTACATTAACCTAAAATAGTACCCTTTCTGCTTTTTCTCTCCACATTGTATTATTCCAACCCCGCACTAGTAGCTTGGTTTTTGCCTTCTTCATAGAACCCTGCACTGAGCCTGGTCTCCCAAATCAGAGTGCAACTCTCCACCTTCATCAAGCTGTGTCACTAAGTGTAATACACAGTTGTTTTTTTTCCGGAGCTGAATCCTGGTGATGAAAGAAGATAATTCCTCTGCAGGAAACTATTGATTGCCTCAAGATCCCTGCCAGCCCACAGGATTTGAGCCTACAGCTCTGGTCTCCTCAGCCAGTGCCCTCAACATAGTCTTGTCATGGGGCTGTGTTGTCCTTTGTAGGTATATGCTGTAACCAGGAATGGAAGCACAGTGGATCAGAAAAAGTGAAGAAAGGAGCCTGGTCTTGGACAGTACTAGAATTATTTATTAACATTAACATATCCTACCTTCAGGATTTCCTGCCTTTACTATAAAATGTTATAAAATGCACACAGATGCGGACTAGGTCCATGATCTGGGTACTGAGACCATAAACTGAACTGGTTTCCTCCTTATTTTTGCAAGGTAAAACAATTCATTTTATCTCACTGGGGCCAGGATTTTGATAGAAGATGGAAAGAGCTGTGGAAAGGTTCAGAGTTAGGCCCAAAGCTGTAACAGCTTGGGATCTGTATTTGGACCCTAATTTTGGTCCTTTCCCTGGCTCCTCCACTGACCAAGCACTTTTCTGTATTCTCTCTGATAAGACAGGATTATTCTGCTAAACTTTAATGCAGGGCTTTGGGAGAGGCTGGAGAAAGCCCTTGAAGTATTGATGGAAAAACCACTGCAGTTCTCACTTTCTAGAAATGTCCATATATAGCTGAACTTAGGCAGTCTCAAGTGGATTTATTTATCCTAGCAGACTGTGTGCTCTGTAACTTTTTCCAATGATACTCTGCTCCTCAGGTTTACATTCCCAGAGGCTGAATTCTGAAAAGATCAGCCTTGAAGAACATGCTGCGACATATCTCAGCCAAGATTTACAATTCTCCCTGTCCTGGCTTTATATTCTCTATGTTGTCAGATCACCTAAAAGGATCCTAATCCACCAGTGTTGGTGTTACAGACTGGCAACAAGATGAGACTTGCAATGCTTTGTGCAAGGTACATACCACACGTGTAAGTGCATGTGCTGCTGCTGATATATAGCCCCTTTCAGCACATTTCCTCCAGTATTTCTGTTGTTTAATATATCTACTAACTTTCAAAGAAAATGTGAGAGGTAGTGTTCTTTGTGGGAAAACTGAAGCATGGTGTTATGTGACTTTTTCCCAGTCTCTTCATAATGTGCTGATAGAGCTGAAGGGCTGTTTGGGTCTCCTTGTTCCTGGCTATTTGTGCAAGACACAGCCTGCTGCAGCAAAACTCCTAATGTCATTGGTAAGACTGCTAGTCTGGGTGGTACCACATTTTCCAGAGTGCTTTGGAGAGCAGGGAGAGTCACTGGGAGTTTAGCTGACCATAGAGGTATGTGTGGTCCTCATGGAGAGTGACACATATGTGCCATGTTCAAAGCGTGTTTGCTACTTACCTTCATGCTCAGGCTTGACAGCAATCCCACCTCCTGCCAGGACTACATATGATGAGGTGGCTCACAGCAACCTGCCTTGTTCTTGGTTCTGCCCTGCCCCAAAAGCCCTTCATTAATTTCTGCCCCACAGCAGATTGCCTGTTTCCCAGAAAAGGCCATTCCTCCCACAGTGAGAGAGCAGGGCTTCAGCCCAGTACAAATCCCTTTGGGAGATCCTCTTTCTTTTGGGAGCTTCACAATGATGCTGCTGCATTTGTTCCTGTCTCCATTTCCAGCCTGTGACTCCACTGACCCCTGTGCAACCTGCTCACTTGCTGTCTGAAGTGACCTTTCTCCAAGGTGATATGTAGCTCCACCTTTATGTTTTTCACCATGTTACCCATTGACTGAAGTAGGGAAAGCTCACTTATCAGCATCAGGATGAAGAAAGCAGAAAGCTCACCCTTTGTTGAGATTCTCACTAGAAGAAAGGAGGCCAACTGTAATGGTTTCATGTTACCAAATGGCTTCCCAAGTGACTATATGTGTCTTCACAAATTTACCAAACTTTTTCTGGGGTTGGGCCAGGACAAGATGTATTGAGGCATGTTCTCTGAGTGTTGATCAAAGACCTTTATTAAGCAAAAGCAATCCCTTTTATACCCCTGCCTCACTGAGGCAGTGCTTTTCCACTTGCCCAAATAGCTCAGTTATGCTTCTTGTTTTCCAACCTTGCATAGTCTGTTTTTAGCACAATTATCTGCAGCTCTTAGCAACAACCAGGGGCCTGCAGTCTCCTCCCTTCTGTATCCCACGGTCTCTTGCCTACCAAGGCAATAATATCTTTATTGGTTTTGGTTAACAAATCGCCACCTAGCTCCACACACAAGAACCAAGGTTTTGCAAGGGCCTGTGTAGCTCTACCTTTGGTGGCAGGGACACTATATTCTCTTGCCACAAATGCCGAGGTAAACCTCAAGCAGCTCCAGCATCAGCACTCAGCTGTTGCCAAGCAGAAAGCTTGGCGCCAGGAGTGACATCCAGGCACAGCCCAAGCCCATCGGGTGCCACTTGAGCCTCCCTGGGACCTAGGCTGGAGTATCAAATCCAAGGCTATGATCTGAGAAGGCAGGCTTTTCCAGGACTGCTTTTTCTCCCAAGCATAGTTTCTCAATTTATCCAAATTAAAATAACAAACAAGAGTGACTGTTTTAACCAAAAATACTAGGAGTAATCCTTTAACTACAGAAATTTACTTCAGTAGCAATATTTTGTAAACAAAACTCAAAATTGGGCTTCAGTCACCACTCCGTGTATCACCATGGCCTGGATTGTACCTGGCCCCCCTCCAGGAAGCCACTTGATATCCATGTGAGACTTAACAGGGAGGGAATCCAGACTATGCAGTGATCACTGACACCACTCATTTGACAAGAGGGGCTTTTCTCTATCCTGTTCAAATGAAAGGGTTGTTTTATGTTTATAGTCAGCAATAACTGTTGAAGCATTTTCATCTTCATCTGTTATATGCGAGTCTGTGCCCTAAGGATACCTTGCAAGCAAATGGCATTCAGCACCACAAAGAACTCAACTTTTAGATGATGCGACCTTGTTGACCTAAATACTGCCCTATAAACCATAAATAATATGTTCAGAAACATTGCAAATTTTGTGATATCATGTTTCTATAGCAAGGCTTCAAGGTTATGCTGGCTTTTTTTTTTTTTTTGTAGTCATCTGGCAGGATGACTAAATTCTTTATCAAATTCTGATTTGTACCTGAGAGTCTCATGCTTCCTGATAATAGTTCTCACCACAGGGTCCCCAGCATGTTCCAAATTATCAGTAGAAGGGCACAAGGGAAACAGACCACAAAGTGGATATAAGTGCCATCTACCATCCATTACCTATACCTTATTGTCCTTTCCTTGAATGGTAAGAGGAAAATCCTGCTGAAGTACTGATTTCTTTCTGTGGGGGATGTTATTCTGACTGCTTATGGACCTCTGAGGGAGTGCACCTTACCAAATCTAAGAAGGGTCAGGACCCCTGCATAACAGATTAATCTCACTGTTGGGTAGTGTGTCTAGCAGTGGGAATTGATTCAAGATGACAAGTTATGAGCTCTCAAATCGCAACACTCAGCTTGCTCTTCTTTGCTACATCTGAAGGTCATCTCAACAATCACAAGTTCCAAAAATAGAGATTGGGAATTCTTTGTGCTTGCTTGTTTTAAATAAGGATGTTTCACATTTTCAGGTTCTTTCCCTCTGACTTTGAAGAGGCATGAAACAGACTTCTTAGGAAAAAAAAACCACACCATGCCTCCTTCCCTATCCCTGCCTGTACACTGGAGACGGCTGCTCAGACTGCTGAGTCCAAAGCATCAGCTAATCTGAGGTGTGAGAAAATTATGTAAAGTGCCTCTGCTGGTGGATGTCTGACAAAAGGAAACAAAGCTGTGTTACTCGGAGAATGTGGAAAGGTAAGAAAACAAGGAGTCTGAAGTGGTTTCATGTCAAGGTTTTGTTGGGGAAATGTATTGGACTTCCTACTCAGTGGTTTAAGCTTCTAATCCCAAGGAATCTAATTTCTGGAAAACACGATTACAAGGATGGAAAAGAGGAAAACTCTTCACCAAGTAAGGTGTTGCTCTATGAATAGAGAATGGATACAGCCCGAGTCTGTAGTGACTCAACAAGGAAATTAATCAAGTGTGAGATTGCACACCAATGAGTGAAAAAGGCTTTTAAGGCAACTTGCTTATTTGGGGTTTGGTGTGATTTTTGTGTTGTTTTCTATTTAGTTTGGTGGTTTGGTGTTTTTTTGAAGTCTGCATGGAGACTTCTGTGTCCTTTAAACAGGCTATTCCTTGAAACAGATTTGACCTCATAGTGAGCGCAAGCCAGTGAGTTTTCATGGCTCAAAGTCTGAATGTAGCCAAGAGATAAACTATTTATAGGCTTATCACCTGACTAGGTGTTAAATAGGTCTCACTGATAGACCTTTTGGTGCAGAATTATCACTTCAGACTGAGACTGTACTTAAATCCCAAAGACCTGGAATGATTGAAAGGCTTCAGGTAGTTTAAAATACATTTAAGAAAGTGCGTTAAGAAATGCATCTTCTACAAGGTTATGTGAAACTCAGCAGGATTAGAAAATTTAGTAGATGGGACCCTTAAACATATGTAAACAACACATCAGTGGATTTACTTGAAAGAAAATCACCAATGTGTTTAAATACAGCATTAAAACACAAATGAGTTTATCTACACCAAATGTGCCTTCTACAAGTTGGGTTTATGTTTAACAGCCTCCACAGGTGGTGCCCCCGCTCCCCCATTCTAACACAAATATTCCCTTGACCCCAGTATATTTGTTATAAAAGCAAAAGAAAAAAGTATCAAAGCTTGCTTCACTGACTTGCTTGTTTGGAAAAGCTGAAAGAGCATAGTTGACCTTAGACATGGGGAGGGGGTCAGGGAGCAGGACTGTATTCATTTTATAGTGTAATAAATGTTTCAACATATCACAGCCCTATTGGTTGCCTTGCATGGGGTTACAGGAGTCACAGCCAATTTGCTGCAAAACATTGAGCTCTAAAACAGTCTGGAGCCTCCTCTCCTCCAACTCTAATCCTCTAATAAAACAGTGGAGAAAAATAGACTGTGTCACTCACAGAAAGGTAGAAGCAGAAGTTCAGCGCTGTCCCCTATCCACAGGGCTCTGGAGCCATTTTTAAGGCAAGCTCCACAGTTATCTGGAGGGAGACAATGCAACCATGATCAAAACCTGAGTCCTAGGGGCCCAGGATGTTCTCCATAATCCTAAAAAAGAACTGCACAAGGTCAATATGCTGCAATTTGTCCAGGCAGATTTCTTCAGGTTGGCTCTGCCAGAGTGTTGTATGGTTGTGTGGAGCCAGGAGCACAACAGAGCTAAAAGGCAACAGGCTTACTTTCTTCCCAGTTATATTTGTATTTATTAGTTGAAGAAAATTTCTGTTCCTTGACTGGTATCAGCTGGAGAAGTGTGTGCTTCTAGCTCCCAGCCATAGGCTATCTCACTGTCAAACTGGGCTGCAGTTATAATAGAAGGGTTCTGGCTCCTTTGTCCTCTATCTGCAGCTTTACAGTGCTGAACAGGCACACAGGCTCAGCCCCAGGAAAGTGGGTTTGACTTTCTCCCTGCTGTCTCCACCACCTGCTGCCAGCTACACTGCCAGCACAGCTCTTTGCAGAGCTGACTGCTGATGGCTGCATTCGCCAGACCACAACTCAGGAGAGAAGGGAGGCGGCAACAGTTGCCTTTTTACTGTTATTATAGTAAAAGAGCCAGTAGGTGCCTTAGACTAACAAATACTGCCAGGCAGTTTGACACTGGTTTTCTGCAGGAAATCTTTATATACTTCGTATTTAGCAGCTTTCCTCTCTAGCTTTTACTGTATGAAAAGAAAACAAAGAAATATGCAAGACTAATTTAGAAGAGTTAGTTCAAATTGTGTGAACAAAATATGTTGATAAAGAGATCCTTTGGTGCGAAAGTTTTTAATTGTGCTATGCTGCACAAAGAGGATTTTCATGATGTTGGAGGACTATATAGAAACAACTAACCTTTAAGGGGGAAATACAGCATTTTGACAGCTCAGCCTCCCAATAGCCTCATGAAATAATAGCAATGGTAATAGTCACAATACTTAATAACTGCAAGTATTAATGACCTGTGGCACTAGACATTAATGAGATCAACTCCAAGATATTGTGTGCAGTGTTTGTGAAAGGCAGACTCAGACCAGACAGGTGCAGGAAGGGAGTGCTGAGCAGAGCTGGGAACTGAGAGCCTATCTAGGACAAGAGGAACTTGGCTGGCTTAATGCTAGCCAGCAAATATCCCAGAGTGGATACCAGTGCTTTCTATAAATAAAGCAAGGGCAAAACACTAGGGAGAATGAAGAGCCTGTTAAACTAAAAAACAGAACTTGCAGCAAAAGAAATGAAGGGCCACGAATCAATGAGAAGAAAGTTTGTATTCAGAAAGGTCTTGAACAATATGTGACTGGGTGCAATGTGAGCTGGAGCTAGAGCACCATCTCTTTGCATACTGTCATTGCAAGCTACAGCCTCTTGAAAGCTGGAGGTGCCTAATTTGCTTAGCAATCTCCCACAGAAGTTGAGAGTCTCTTGGGAGCTGCAAGCATCTTGTCCCCACGCAGCCAGCACTGCTCAAACTGAGCAGCTTCATACCTTTCTCACACCTGAGCTCTGTCAGAAGTGGCTGATGACCAGCTGAGGTCCTGAGGTTTAAACCTGGAGGGCTCCTCACAGTGGGATTGCAGCACATCTGTCAGTACTAAGCCCCTAGCAATATTTATCCAGAACCACTGTACTTTAAATGGGGCTAGAGGAGGAGGAGGCAGTGCTCCACATCCATATTTTGGCGCAGCTTCTTTATTGACAGCCAGGCTGACCTCCACTGACTGCAGAAGGAACCTGAGCTCCCACATCTCTAGTCCTCTTTCACCATAAACCAGCATTCATATCACCCAACTTAGCAGTTCTGAAGCCCCTTACTGTGTGTAACCCTGATATTCTTGCTTGGTTTTGATGGGTCTCATTATATTCTGAATGGGGATTATACATAATGTTTACTAACAACCACAGGGCTGAGACTTAAAGATGAAGAGTGTCCCCTTCTAGTATTTTGCTCCTGTTACCAGTACTGTACTATTGTCCTATTTTTTTTATTAAGAGAATAATTGGAACAAGGGGGATGTATGAAGTTGGAGGAGACTATGTGCAGACAGAAATAGCCCTGTGTGCACAGACTGATATTGTGGCAGGGGGAGCTTAGCCTTTATCTAACTCAAATTTTCAAGCTCTGCTACAGGTTTGTTTTTCTGTTCCTCTGTCATTTCATTCAGCTCTGCTTCTGCTTCATAGTTTGGATTGCACGTTTCCTCTTCACACCATTAGCTTTAAAAAAAACTTATCAAACTTAAGAACTTGACTCCTGTTCTGGACAAAAGCAACAAAATAGTGCATTCAACAAGATGAGGCACTGCATTCAGGGACTTGGTAAAGTGCTGGATTATCCAGTGTCATGGTAGATTTATTATTATTCAGCAAACCAAATCCTAAATGACTGAAGTGTCCACACTGGGAACAGAGCACGGGGGAAGACGCTCATGTAATAACTGGCCTCAGTTTCATTGCTGAACCCAACATGAAGGATTTTACAGTACAAAAAAGACTTAGGCTTCAGTCTGTTCAGGCTGCAGCATTGACTTTTGGGTTATGGTAAAATATGAAAGTCATTCCTGATGCTGGTACAGGATGTGCGCTTGTGAGAAAGGAAGAAAAACAGCAAGAATACTATTGTTTCTTGGAGAAAGTCTATTGTTTGCAGCTCTTCCCTTGCTCCAATGGACTATGCCTGCTGCTTAATTTTCCTATTGATAGCAACATGGGTGAATATTCAAACACTGCCTGTGAACAGCCATGAGAGGGTTGCTGAGGACTGAAACAGGACTAAACCCTGACAGTAGGGCTCTCCCTCCTCTCACAGAGTGAAAACAATGTTTAAATCTTGTTGCACTTGGCAGCCAGCTCTACTCTCTGCTGGGACACAGACTCCATCCTTGCATAATATCTTGCCTCTTGGCAATGAGCTCTGCTGTGACACAATTGACTTCAACCTCTCTCTTTAGAAGTGTAGTCTTGTGGAGTGTGTTTGCACTGTGTTCTAGCATCTTGCTGGGGACCTACCAACAGAACTGGCTTTGCAAGTCAGTAAAAGCACAAAGCAAACCCTTCTGTGCTTGCACAAAGCCAAGTCAAGGTACAATAAGTCTTTGTCCTAATGCTGGGCAAAATCTCAAGTTCCACCCCTTTATCATCAAGGTAGGGTCATACTCTTTACATGGTGATCCCAAACAAGAACAGGAGTGTGACAGTTTTAAGAAGTTTCCATTTGGTCAAAATTAACCGTAAGACTTCCTCAGGCCATGCTAGGTGCCATCATGACCCAGGGTCCCATCTTTCTACAGCCCTTAAGAAGCATAAAGCGGGAAGAAACTCTTCAATCAAGGGTGCACTGAGCAGCAGCAAAGGGGACAGTTGTGGACTGGACTGTAATTGCACCATTATGACTCATGAGGCTGTTGAGACACTGCTATGTGTGTTTGAACAGCCCTCAGAGTCTCTGACATCCGTGGAGCTGGCTGGGTCAAGCCTCACACAGTGTTGGTTTTATGCTGGATTTAGGGCATATTGATTTAAATGAATAGCAAATTGTCACACACCAGCTGATGTGGGACAAACTTACTAGATTTAAGTCTAACCTCCAGAAAGATGTAACCTCGTGTGAGATTTTTAATTGAATAGAGGGAATCCTGGTTATCTTTAGGCATTTTCAAAGAGGTGTCAAAGTCAGAGGTTAACCAGCTCTGAAGCTGATTAAAAAAGTAAGATACCTGGAAGGTCAATGCAGCCCACCCAAGTTCTGCAGTGCCCAAGGAGGTACCACATCTCTCTCATGATTCATGGGGTGTAGAGTGATGCGACTGTAGAGCACTGTTCAGTCCCTACAGTTACATGGGACGAGTTTGTGCAAAGGAGCTGGGTAGTTGCCAAGACATGTCCTGCTTTCTGCACACAGGAGGGATTACCTGAAGTAGGATTTGAAACATGTTACAAACCAAACAGGAGTTGTCCATAACTCCAGATGCTATTGTTGAAGACTTGGAACTAAGTTTTTTTCTCCTTAACATTATGTTTTACATCTTTGGTTGCATTCCTGATTTTCAATTTTTTTTTCTAGCAATGAATAACTGCTTTTAGGTTGCTGAATGTATTAAAAAAATGCATTATTTTTCAATGTATGATTTTCTTTGAGGGAAGTTCCCATATAAAAAGTGGCTCGTCTTAAATTTGAACAGACAGTTTGAATCTATCATATGCTTGGCTTCCTGCACTCATGACACCGCCTCACCTTGGCTGTCAATATGCTGTACTTAGATAATTTTCCTGAAGAACAACGTGCCACGCGCTTATGTCTCTAAGGGCCCAAATGGATCCAAATGACAACAGACAAATAGCTGAAAACATCTGAGGTGAGCTTTGCTGACACACCATGTGCACCGAGAAGGCAGTGGTTTATTTAAGAGTTAAGAGTTTGCTTTGATTTTATGAAAGAATGCAATTGCCTGAGATTCTCTGACATACATGTGAACAGGTAAAAAGATTTGTCTAACCTCATGGATGATGGGAATGTGAGTGATACCTTTGTCCTCCTCTTCCTTGGAAAAATGCACAATTAAATCAACCAATGCATCCCCCAAATCATGAATTACTTCCTTGCTAGTCAGTAGTCTGTACATGATTAAATGGCCTTTGGCTTCAGCAGGCATTTTGTCTTTGGAAAAGAATTCAGAGCTGACTTTCTCTGTGTAAAGCTCTTGAAGAAGAGAGCCATTCATGGATATGCAGAAAAATCTGAGTGTCATGCAGGACTGCCAGTCCTTCTAGTCTCATACCCACATTATGAGAGTAAGGAGAGAAAGACCCATCCCTCATCTTTCAGAGAAGGTTGGAGGTCATAATTTCTCCTCCTCTGGGGACCAGTGGAAGGGACTGACTACATGTTAATAGTGATGATGCTGTCTATCACCTTGCCCATGCAAGGGCACAATTGATTATCTTCATTCCAGACATGGACACCTGTTGGCATGTGACAGCACCAGCGGGGGACAAGGTGTTGGCATCAGCCAGGAATTCACTCAATTGACATGTTTTTTTAAAAATTGGCATTATATATTTGCCAGAAAAGACTGATTATGCAACAACTTTCATCAGGTTTCTTTTGATAATACTTTTAGTTACTGATTTTGTGTTGAGATGCAATTATTTAATTCTTTGGCCAAGTCATAAATTCAATGATGTTGATGTAAGTTGAAAAGGATTTGTCTGTGTTCATTGGTGTTATCATCAGGTAAGTTAGAAGATCTGAGAGCAGGATGCATCTTCTTGTCTCTAGTAGATTTGTCATCAGCATGCCAAATGCAGTGCTGGTTTGAAAAGTTCTTTAAAAAAATATTAATTGATGACATAGGAGGTTTAATATTCTGATTTTTACAGAGCTTGATTGGTTTCAAAAGCAATTACACTACCTGAAAATTTATCTTTTATGAAACAAGGTCATTTCAGTCATTTTTTTATTTCAACATTTCTTTTGTGTTCAACATTTAAGTTAAATTGAAATATAAGAAGAAATCTGATGTATTTTATTAGATTTTACTTTTTAAGGAGAAACTACACTGCATGTTTAAAAACAGATCAAGACTACTTCTGGAATTGGACTTTATGTGAGAAATATCGGCTTGCAGTGATGAGATTCTTTTCTTAATGCATTTCATAACATTGATAATAGTACTGATACGTGGTGCATTGTGTTGGCAAACAATCACACAGCTCTGCTTGGCAATGCATGATAGCAACGATGAGAATGGTTTGTGTTAAGACAAAGAAAAGAGTCTCTTTCATTGCTCTGGCACTGGCGCTTTTAGTGCCGACAGGGTTTTGGTCTGCAGGTTTACAGAGATGACTGTTCTTTGAAATGCTCTGCATTCAAGATGAATGGGTGTTTTTATAAATATACATACATACATATATATGTGGGCAGGGCTCCTTGTGAGGACAAAGTGGACTAAATACAGACTGAAGTAATATAAACCAGACCTGTCCAACTTCTTGACAAGCTGATGCAAAGATTTTATTGTAGTACTGCACTCAGGGGCCAGACAGTAAATACATTGCATCATCTTGCCCAGTGGAGAAAGGCATTGAGGAGGCAGGCAGGCTTTTCAACAGGAAGACTCAACCCAGAACACGACAACCTTTGCATCTCACTTCTCTTTTAACTTCAGTGTACAACTCTGAGGATCCTGATAGGCACAACTGACATATTTATCAGTATAGTTCAGAATTTGTTGGTCTCTTGAATGGATCCTTCTGTGTGGAGGGATGCTAAACAACTCTTGAGGATTTTCTTCAGATGAAATGTTTATCCTGCTACCACTGCAGAGATTAATTCAGTGGATATGACTGTTGGAGTCTTGGAGACAGTACCTGGTCTCATACATTTTACAAACTGGAAAATGAGATATGGTCCCAGTTATTAATTTTCCACTGGGCACAGAATAAGATTGGCAGATCAGGGATTGAATACTGTGTTCAGTTCTGGGCCCCTCACCACAAGAAGGATGTTGAGGCTCTGGAGCGAGTCCAGAGAAGAGTGACAAAGGTGGTGAAGGGGCTGGAGAACAGGCCTTATGAGGAGCAGTTGAGAGAGCTGGGGTTGTTTAGCCTGGAGAAGAGGAGGCTGAGNATCTGGTGCATCTCTTCCAACGTGGTTATTCTATGATTCTATTCTATGATTCTATGATTTAAAAAATGAGGCTTCTGTTCCAGGATTAGTCCCATTCAGAATTTCTTAAGTGATCATATGCACTTGATATGTTTATGGTTATAAATTTTGGAAGTCCAGATTCTTTTATTACTGGAGGTCTTCCAGGGCAAGCTGCAAGACAATGGTTTTGAAACATGCAAAACTACTGGGCATGTCTGGTATGTTGCTGATTCTTTTGAAGAGATACTCTACTGGAAAGAAATGCTATGAACAGATATGGGGAGGACTGTGACCTTCGGATCTTTTCTCTGCTTTGAGAAGGCCAATGGGCAAGTCAGCTAGATGTCAGCAGCTAGGCAAGTAAGTTTGGGCAGCAATTTAGATAAAGCAGGTCAATGCATGTATGCGTCAGAGCTCTGCAGTGTGTAAATAGACACCACAGTGGTAAGCACATCCCCATTGAGGGATGGATTAGATGGACTCACGAATGAGCAGCAGCTGCACATATTCAGTTTCCCATATCTGTCTTAGGCTTTTCTGGGGCTGAGTCAACCAGTTGTGCACATATGTGTCATATTACGCATGGTGTTGTTCTGTCTTCTTATTTTTATTGACTCCATATTATCTCCCATAAATTCTGATTTTGCAATGATGAATCATCTCACTGCCTTCTAGAGTCTCCCTTCCCTATGTTGCAAGATGGATTAAAATTCAGTCAGTGATTACTGACATCATCCCAGCTGGTGTTTGGCTTCTGGGATGCCACCCTCAAATGCACAGCACTAAGTTTACAGAGAGCTGTTTTACACATACAGGAAAATTACTACTCATACGTTCTTCTTTTTCCTCCTAAATTCTTTGAAAAACTGCAGTTTCTGAAAATCTCAAACCAATATGTTCCCCATAGAGCTTCCTTCTTTTAAATTCAAGACCATAATGGAGATTGCATTTACCTACCCGTATTCACCCAACTGGGTCAGCAAAACATTTCAATTGCTGTGTTGCAGCTGCAGCAAATGCCTCATGTGAGATTGCTGGGGATCCCCAGTTGCTCACAAGGAGTTGGGAGTGCAGTAGGTGTTTTTCCCAACATGCAGTGCTCCATGCACTAAACAAATTTTTTTATGACTTCTCCTGCAAATGGAGAGAGTGGAGTTTGAGGAGAAAAGTTTTTTAACAGTCTCTACCTGCAGTCTGCCCCACTTTATTTTAATTACACCAAACTATGATTTGGAGCAGTATATATATCAAGATGGATGCAAATCTCCCAGCAATCTCCATTCAGCGGCGGGGAGCTGAGGGGAGCTGCCTTCCCAGCCACAACAGCAGCCCTTGTTCCCCTAGCAGCCTTGGTCATGTCCAGGCAGATGTGGTAGGACAGGTGATCGTGGACCTCAAGGTAACTGGTAACTGTTTCTTCTATGTGCCACTAAGGAGAGATCTACCAAGTCATGTCCCTTCCTAGCCACACATAACACATCAGGGAGAATTTCAGCCTGAAGGCTTAAAATTAACAGAAAAAAAAATCAATATAATCAGTTCCCAACATACCAGCAGAATACAAATGTTGCGAAGAAAGTTTGAGGGCTAGGGTTAGATTTCTCAGTTTTTCAGAAACTGCTCAACTATCTTGGTGCTGTCCTTTCTAACACACAGCTCCTAGTCCCCTCTTTACATCTGTATAGACCTACTGCAGTGTATGAAGAGATAAGCATTTTGTATTTTTTTAATCTTCCACCAAACTGTCCTGCTCTCAGCAGTATTTTGTTTGGTTTGCAATACAAAGTATGTTTTTCCTCTACAAAGTAATCAAAAGAGGTGCAGAGGCCCATACTTACATCTGGGTTATGCTTTTTTAGTTTTATGTAGTTGTAAATTTATTTTAATGTAATTTATTTTGGTTTTCTGCTAATATGCAAACTGTGCTGCTAATTTTTATGATGATTTTTTTCACTGGGGATACTTAGCCAGTACAGAACTCTGAACCTGTCCACACATGATAGTAAAGACATACCCTCCTTAAGACAAAGTCTTTTCTGTTTGCTCCAATACAACTTAAACATCTGCATAATACACACCTATTTTTTTATATTTCATTGACACTGTTTTCGGACAGAGTGGTGGACTTTGTGCACAAGTGGCTATCATATCCTTTCCAGGCCTATTTACAACTATGGGTGCCAACAAATTACCCTGAACCATGTGGGAACAGCAGAGAGCTTTTCACTCATCTCCGAAGAACCTGAAGTCTTCTTGTCTTTTTCTTTAATGGATGTAGGATATCATGCTGCAGCTCAAAAGGAAAAGTATTATTACATGATAAGAACTTCACAGAACATGTCAGTGTATGCCATTTTCATGTCACATCATTTCACATATCTGAAACACAGTTTAAAAAATCTCTTGATAGAACATGCATGCCTCTCCCTGAAGTTCTTTTGCTCCTCAGCCTAAGTTGACCATCTCTGGAAAAAAATAAGTACAGTTCCTCTAAAATAAACAGGGATATACTGGTTTCTAGTAGCTAAAGATCTAGTTGTTCTTTACATAAATAAACGCAAAAGACTACATTTCCTGGTCTCATCTGTCAATTTTGCAGCATACGCTGGAGAGCTTAACGAGGGATGGAAAGCATCTGGAAGTAGAGTTTTGGCTTTATGGAAGAATTCAATATCAGAAGAAAGCTGAAAAGAGCCCACACCTTCTGTTATATTTTCCCAGCTACTCATCACAATAATTTGTACCTGGAATAGATTTTGTACCAGGATGTTTCTCACATTGGAAAAGGTTTTCATCCTCTTCACCCATGTACAGCAGATTTCTGGTAAGAATCAGTGCATCTGCACGTAAATGTGCAAAGAGAGTGTTTCTTCAAGTATGTATTGAGACAATGATAATTTGGCATAACTACTAAATTGTAATTACACTACAGAAAGAAAAAGATGGTAATGCCTGATTGATGTACTCCATTGTCTCTTTATGTGTGTTATTTCCAGTGTGTTATGGGTTTTGGCTTTGTCCTCACTTAGTACAATGTGTCTCCATCAGCTTCTCTGATATAGGACCAATGTACCTGAGTGTACCAAAAACCCAGCACTAATTCTCATGCTTTGTTATACAGATGTGATACAGAGCAGGAACAAACTGATATTGAGGCCAACCATGTGGTATGCATTGTGGTTACAAAGATCAGTGATGAAGACAGTGCCCTTTAATTACTCCAGTGTTTTCTGGTAAATCTTTCTCTTTAAAAAAAAAATAAAATTATTATGAAACACTCCATTCCTATTAACATCCTGAGCAGTGAGACAGGAGTCACAGACGTTCCATAACACTGATGAAAATTTACACAAGAAATCACTTTTTTTTGTGATAGGAGTGTTTTGTCTCATTAATGTGCCTAAGGTTCTGCTGGTGCCATGTGCTGCACGAGATGCCCAGGCGAGTGTGCAGGCAAGTTCATTAAGAGCTGTTGCCCACAAAAGTGAAGTCTCGATGCATATATGGGTTTGGGGATTTTTTTTTTCTTTGACTGTGTTAGCCACAGTTTCCTGTGCAGCTTGAACTCAGTGCTCACAGCATCCTCCATTGTTATTTCTGTGTGACTCAACGTGTCAGAAGTGAGGTTGGCATGTACAGCTTTGCTTTCCTGTAGTGCCTGGCTCATGGTGCCAGTATCTATTGGTGATGGAGGTCTCTCCTCCTGGTGTTCAAAGCCATATGTGAGTCTCTGCTGAAATGCAGCAAAAGGCTGTCAGAAGTTTGACAACAAATACACAGAAATGTGCTATTTGCAGCTCCGGGACTCAATGTTTCAAAATGTCACAGAGATAAAGAATTTAGCAAGATTCAAATATGAGTTCAGCATTACACGAAAATGGCACTGCTGAGAAGTAAATAATCAGTAAAATATTTTGAAAGGTTGCAAAGGTGCCAAATTTTGCTGATCTAAACCAGTCTCTATGAGCTGAGTGGAACAATTTATCCTGCCAGAAGTTTCTTGTAAATACTCCTAAAGCACCACTGTCAGAGTCAGCCTATGTGATCTACCTAAGCTGACCACTGGCCTGATTGATTTTTAGGTACTAAACAACAGAAAATAAATTTTATCAGGAATTAACCTATGATACATAACTATGACCATAACTGTTGTGACATACATGACATACTATCACTGCAGAAGACACAAAACAATGTTAATGAAAAATAGAATATGCCAACCAAGAAATTACTCAATCTTTGCAGTGTTTCAATAAAAACATCTCTGATACTCTGCATGTACCTACTTAGACTCATATGTAGAGCAGCTTAAGACTTCAAAACTTATCTGACAATCTTGGGTCAAAAGGAAATCACTCATCAAAGGAAAAAATAGCAAACAAGATTTAAATAATTTTGTAAGGCGTTGTGCTGGCATGTCCTCGTAGCAAAGTGCTTTGTTATCTGGAGAGCAATCACAAAGACGATGAGTAGATCTCCCTACACTGACACGGCAATGTGCCTTGCTCCAGTCCCAAAAACTGTCCCATCCCAGGATAAGAGTTTTTTGGTTGAGGAGACCAAGCAGTACCCAGTGTAGCCCATGATGTGATTGATCATCCTGCCCCCACACCCAGACTGAGCCTGCACATGCTCCTGTCACCTGCTGGGCATCAGCCCCCTCAATTTGGGTTGGACCAGCTTTAGCCTAGTGACCCAGGGTGTTGTTTGTATCCCATTTCCAGCGCCTTGAAATAAAACCCTCTCCTTGCTCAGCTGCCACAGGAGTGTCAGTTCTTCACACTCCTCCAGCGCCTGCTCAGCCACACTGCACACTGCTTTAGCACTTCTAGTGCAACCTGATGACAATTTGATTTGCTCATTTAGCTGTTGGTCCCTCCATTTGATGGCCAGAGCCATTTTCTGTCTTATCCCAGTGACCATCCCTCTGCCAGGCTGTAGCTACTGGGACACAGATGGACAGGGACCCTGTGCACCAGCTGGGGACCTACAAGGATGTTTCTCACACAGCAGGAGCCTGTTATCTTGCTTTCCATACTTTAAACATGGCCAGAGAACACACAGCCCCACCATCCCAGGCTTGGTGAAAATACCTTAACCTTTCCATATCAGCAAGGTGGGCCTAGATAAATGGCTAAGGATAGAAGTATGGCAGTAGCTCAGAGAGAAAAAACACATCCTGTTTATCACTGAAGCTCTCAAGGCAGCTTGACTGAAGTTCAGCCTTTATCTGTGCTGTCATGCTTGTTCTCATCTTGTCCATGAAGGTGTTAAACAGATTTTCCACCTCACTTTATGGTTTTGCAGTTGTATAATGATTTTACTTCCCCTGTGCTCAGGGAGCTATAATGTTCAAACACAGATCAGGATGATGCTTACTTTGGAGATCTGGGTCTCCCTGTCTCAGCCATGCTGACTGGTGTCATCTAGCCCTGCTCTAGCTGAGGAAACAATGTAATGTAGCAAGCTACTTCTTAACTATGAAAGAATCTGTCCTCATCTTGGCCTAGGGTGAAAGTTTTAACAGCCATTTAGTTCTGCTCTTGAGGAATAAGAGATCTCTTACTTTAGTGGGAAAAAAAAATCTATAATAGTTTTATAATTCCACTCTCACTTACCTATTCACATCCTTTTAAAATTAATCTAAACTGTCATATATAAATTACTATGGCACAGTAATTACTACTTGATATAATAAAAGAAGAGAGAACAAATGCAGAAAAAGATTTTTTTCCTGTTATCTTGCTTTCAGTGATGTTTCTTCCCTTAATATCATTGTAACATTTATTATTGCACTGCCTGCTTACCAGCTCAGTAGACAGAGTCCAGAAGCCTGCTTAATTAGGTAAGTGTATGGTTATTTTTAACTGAGTTGAATGTTATATGTTTGTATGGCATGTTGTGCAATAGATACAGGTGGTGTCATATGACTTTCTGTCCAGACACTTGTCCTAAAATTAGCTCTAAATTTAACCTGAGAGATGTAGGGCAAATAATTAAATGTCAGCCCTAGAAAACAAACCTGTTGCACTGTGATTTTAATTCAAAGGAGACAAAAACTTCTAATCCTTTCTCATGCGTGCTGAATGCAGTCAGAGCAGGACAATGAAGCTTTCTCAGTGGCAGTATAAAAGTACTGTTAATTTGATCAGGGCTTCAGATATTATATTTATTGCATATGAATTTGAGCCCACAGCAAAACCAGCACTAGGTAGAGGTGATAGTGCAGTGTACTTTAACACAGTCTATTCTGGTTCTTTTGTTGCTCCTACCTGTACAACCACCAAGGAAGTCCCGGGCCTGGACATCTCATCAGAGGGAGTAGACAAACGTAGCATGGCAGGAGTCAATGAGGAAGACAGCTCCCCCTTCTTAGATTTTCTGAGCCCCATGGCAGCAAGCCCACTTCCAGCTGGGGTGGCCAGAAGACACCTTCATCATTCATTCCGAGTCAGGCAGGAACCTACCTCTCAGGAACAAAAACCACCTCCTTCTCCCTGGAGCTCTGCACATGAGGGGCTTGCTGTGCCTTGCCATTCCAGTAGCATCTGCTAGCCATAGTGTAACTCCAAGTGTACAGAAAGTTCCTTGAAACTGATTATTCTCAAAGTTACAGACATTTCTGTAAGCTGCTGAATTTAGGTAGGCACATCTTACTAGCCCTCACCTAGGCAGAAGCAAGGAAGACTATAAGGCCCAGAGGGCGAAAGTGAAAAACCTTGGTGCTCAAGTCATCTTTTCCATATTAGAAGTTCAATGAATGAGGGCAGACAGGAATAGATGCATAACACTTCTCAACTTCTGGCTATGTGGCTGGTGTTTCCTCAAGGGTTTTGGCTTTTATGATAATTGAACCTTCTATGAGCACTTCAATCTGCTAAGATGGGATGGAATCCACCTGTCTAGAAGAGGCAGAGGAACCTCTGGCAGTCGGCTGGCCAACTCTGTCAGATGGACTTTAAACTGAAAGACTTGGGGGGAGGGACCTAGTATAGCAATGCCCATGCTACCACCACAACAAATTTGGGAAAAAAACAGGCCAGCCAAAGCAATGTAGAATGTGCCTTACCTGTCTCCCTAAATGAAAATGAAAAGATCAACTGCCTGAAGTGTATGTATACTGCACATGCAATCTGGGTAACAAACTGAAGGAAGACCCGTGCCCAATTGGAAAGCTATGATATCATGTGAATAACTGAAATGTGGTGGGACAACTCATGTGACTGGAGGATTATGATGGATTGCTACAGGCTCTTTCATAAAGACAAGAAAGGAAGAAGAGGTGGAGGAGTCACTCTGTATTGAGGAGAACCTTGAAGGTATGTAAGTCAACTATGACATTGGTGGAAGCCCTATTGAATGCCTCTGGGTCAAAATCAGAGTGGTCGTCTCCAATGGAGACTTTACAGTAGGCATCTGCTGCATATTTCCAAAGACTGCTTTAAAAAAAGAAAAAAAAAGAAAAAGAGAACTGGAAAGGTCATTTCCCATCAGAATCAATTTCACTTTTCTGTCAGTGCTGTTTTGGGGTTGCTGTTTTTTCCAGGACTTCTGCTATTCACTTCAACTTATGTATCTTGTTGCCATTCTCATCCTCCTGCTCCCCTGCAAGAGCCTCTAGGCAACAGGTTTGCAGCAACAATCATCAATTTTGTGGATTTCGTAAAGGTCAAGAAAAAGACAAGTCTCTCATTAGAATTCTTACTAACATATATTGTAACATGAAATAAATATTTGCACAGCAAAGAGTAACTAAAAGATAATGTTTATGCTTTCCCTCTTCCTCCAAGGAACATGTATTTGTTTAGATAGTCTTTGGGTTGTGTTCACTTCATATTAGCATTTCATGTTCCCTCTGACTGATTCCTCTTTCAGTTTGAGTCAGTGGATGTGACCTTATGATGACATTTGCAGAGAGGCAGTGACTGCAGTAGCTGCACACTCCTTTCAAAACTCACCAGCAGAGTAGATCTTGGCTGTGTCGTCAGATACTTGAAATGGGGATTAGGGCCTTGGATACTGGGTGTTCTCCTTTGTGCTCAGGTCATATTGCCAAAGGAGTGATGACTACTTTTTTTTTTTTTTTTAATCTGAAAGGTAAGATTTTCCTCTGAGGAGCCATTGCACAGAGGTGGAAGTTGTACAGTGAGCCAAAGTCCACCCTGACTAGGGGCTGTGAGTTGGGAGCCATTAGCATAAGATAAATTCCTTCAGAAACAGGAATTATGTTCCAAATAG
>WAAB01018206.1:38878-53382 GCA_013389865.1 Piaya cayana
AAGAGAAAAAAAGATACAGGCTGTTCTCATTGGTCCTCAGGTCATATTGTCAAAGGAGTGATGACTACTTTTTTTTTTTTTTTTAATCTGAAAGGTAAGATTTTCCTCTGAGGAGCCATTGCACAGAGGTGGAAGTTGTACAGTGAGCCAAAGTCCACCCTGACTAGGGGCTGTGAGTTGGGAGCCATTAGCATAAGATAAATTCCTTCAGAAACAGGAATTATGTTCCAAATAGGGTGATCTCAAAACATCTATCACATTGCAGCATTAAAGTATGTAGGCAGCAGAGTCAGCAAGAAGTAATGTATATTGTATTTCCTGCCCCTGGGCATGTGTAACATCCTGCACTTTTTCCCATGCAAGTGCCTCTTGGTCCTTGCTTCTCTTCGAGTACTGAGGCCAAAGCAATCACTAGTTCTTGCAAAAGAAATTGAAACCATCTTCCCCTGTGGGAGTTTCTATCTTTTTGTTATTTGAACATGGATTGTATAGCAGGAGGAACAGGAGGGTTGCTTTTGGTTCTAGTGTTTGCATTTAATCTTTGGGAGTGCCTGATGGAAGCACAGCCTGGCAACACTGAATACAAAATCTGCTCACTAGAATACGGTTGCAAAAGGTACAGAGTACCCTAGGTGCTTTCAGAGAAATATGCCACCAAAACCATCTTGCTGCCTCACTACAGTAAAAGAGTTTAGACAAGATATATGTAACAAGGGAACAGTTCCAAGTAACTGGTGCTCAAACCAGAATGTTGTTCTATGGCAAAGTATTACAATGATTTTCCGTCCAGGGACTGTTACTGTCACAATCAATAAGTATTTTCATCCTTTCAGAACAGCCACTCATGAGCCAAGTGTTTGGGTGTAGTAGACTTACTCATCGTTGGTAGTTACAGGGTATGGACAAGAATATAGTTTGTGCTAATGTCCATTCTCACCTTTATTTCATCATGTGGTGACACATTGATGGCAACTCTGCATACCAAGTGAGTCTGTAACAAGTCACAGGCTTACTGGGAAGCACAAATGAACTTAGTTTTTTCACCAGTCTCAGTTGTCTGATTCAGGTCTGTCTTAAAACAAAGGAGCACTTAGAGCAAAAAGGCTACTTAATTCAATTAAAGGAAGTAGAGACTCTGAACAAACACCAAAATTAAAGAAATGTTGAATGTGCTTTCTTAACCTGACTTCTGCTCACTATTTTGAGGAAACATGAAGAATAAAGTAAATCTTGCTTTTTAGTTCTCCATTTGTTATTTTCACATGGTTATCCTTTGTCTTCTCTCAGATTTAAATCTCTTTTATTGCACCCTGTTTGTAAGACCCTGGCTGATTCTTTCATCAGCATTACTTGTCTATTTCCATAATTTTATGTTTAAAGAGAAAGCAAACAGATCTAAGTTTTAATTCCACCCTGGAAAATGGTGCAAATTTATGTGTTTATTATTGCAGGTAACTTACTGTAATATCTTGGAATGTCTTGGGATTAAGATGAAAATGCATATTCATAACTGTGTGTACCCCAGGGGATATATTAACAAATCTGATGCAATGCTAATAAATCCTAATGATTGTTATTATGTTTTTGATGGCTTGTAATAAAGCCACGACATTGTTTTATTGGGAAAAATCAACCCCCAAAAGTATGATTTCATTCCTGTATAGTAATACTTCTGTAATTAACATTTCAAACCTCTATGAAGTCTTCCTCCGAGGATACCAAAGTATTTCAGATACTAATTAAATAAGGTCTTATTTAGCAATCTCTGTCCATATAAGTAGTGTTGCTGGCTTCCTATCTGTAAGGAGTTTTGGACTCTCCTCTAAAGTTAAAGTGTTTGATTATTTCCACTTCACTAATGTAGAAAATGAGACACTGGAATTAAATAATTTACACAAGACAAAAGAGAAAGTTAGTGGTATCTGAAAATAGATCTTCTGAAGCACAGTCCTGCACTTTCATCACAAAATGGTGCAGCAGCATTCATAGGAGTTCCAAATACATCAAATGGGGCATGAAGCTTTGCAAGAAAACCCAGGAATGTGGGAGGGAAAGGAATTGCAGTGTACTTGGTGTGAATGGCATCAGGAACCACATGCAACATTCCTACTTGATAGGACTTTAAGCCCCAGTATCTTTTTTTTATAATCAAACAGTCTATCCTTGAAGATGGTAGTCACCTTTGCCTCTGCCAAACATGCATCTGCATCAGAATATCAGCATTTTTCCTTGAGTTCAGTGGGACATCAAGCCCTCCATAACAATGCCAAGGGTGTGGATCCAGTGATAGAATGCCAAAAGACAGCAGAAGTGTTAAATGTGGGAGATATTCACACTTGGCTTTAAGCCAAGGCTGGTTACAACCTTAAAGCAATGTCAGGGAAAAAAAAAGTGCTGGGTGTTGTTTAAAAGTCATGGGGGGTTGGCTGACATATTTTCAAGGGCATAAGTTTCACACCCTCTTGGTGATGACATCTAGGGCTCCTTTGCCTGCCATAGTAACTGCTGAATGTCCTCACAAAATAATAGCTGTAGCTCTACTTATGAGGAGCAAATGGTCTTGCTGGCAGCAGAGGTGGTTGACAGGATAGGTACTGGCCATCACATCATGCTGGATCAAGTCAGATTGTGAAGCAAGAATGGAGAGGGAATGATGCTGGTTGTGAAAACACTGAGAAGTGAAGCAGGTGAGTTGGAAGGGATCACCTATTAAAGGATAGCATGGTCTTGGTAAGTTGATACCCTTCAGGATTGCTCTTGTTAAGCCATAGACAGGGGTGTTTATGCATTGACAGGGTGAGTACAGCTAGCCCAAGGCTCAACAATGTACCTGGAAAGGAAAACAACCTATTGCAGTCTAGGCTTCATTTTCTTTATATGCAATGTAAAGATTGATTTTGATACTGTTTTATACTGTTTCACTTCACTCATCATATTAGCTGGACAAGTACATAGAAATCTTCCCAGACTGATTACTGTCCTCATGTTCCAGCTAATCCTAGTGACAATTCTCCCATGTGTGTGCCCAGCTGTTTTATTCTAGTTCATCCCAGCATTAGTGCTATCTCTCCCTTTGCCAGCTTGCCTTCTGCCAGATGTGGGGAAGATGGCTGTTATTTCACATCTATAGCCTCAGGGATTCTGAGAGAGGGTCTGTTGTTCACATTTAGGTAGAAGGAGAGCAGTTCTTTACCAGTAGTAAGCTCTTACAAACACTGCTTGGAACAGGTTCACAGCTGCTTTTGTCATGTCTTTGAATCCTGAAGTCTCAAACTTGCAGTCTTAAAAATATACAAGCTGCTCTAAAACATCGATAAGTACTCGTGTAATGTTTGCCTGTCTTGTTTAACTAGCAGCAGCTAAAAGAAAAGTAAATCGAGCTCCTTTCTCCCCAAGTAAATAAGACACTCCAGGACGACATACTTTACTTACAAATTATAAGGCAATTTCTTTTTTCTCTTTAGGTTCCAGAAACATGTCCATATATGGTCTACTTGTCAGGGACAATAAATAATGATGTAATAGGAAGGTCAAATTTGTGTCATTTAGCTACAGGATGCTTGATGAACTGAAGTTCTTCAGCTAATGCAACAAAGAAGAGCTTTAGGATGGGTAAAAGTTTCTGCCGTGCATCTTCAAACAGGAAATCTGAGATTCAGAACAACTTATATTTTGGCTTGTATTCGCTGATCATGGGGTGATCCAGAAATAAACTCCAGGCTTCAAAGTGAGAGCATTTCAAAGCTGTCCTGCAGTTGATCGAAACGTCCAGGCAAAACAGGGAGATGAACACTAGCGAGGATTTTCTGAATTAGGACCTAATCAAGGAGATAACTTATTTCAACAGTATTAATACCATTTTATTTCAGAACAAAAAAAGGTAATGCAAATATGCATGTTTTGAACTTATTTATAATTTTCAATCTGTCAATTTGCTATGTCTATGCAAATATTTATTCCTATAGCAGTTTGTAACCTAACTCCCTGACACAGTCTTGGGAAGTTTTGTGGCTTGCTTATTTTTTATTTGTTTTCAACATAAGCCATAAAACACATCCTGGTGTTCAGTAGAATTATAGCTCTACCATTTTCTTATTTTTCGTTTACTTGCAGGTGAGGCTTATATCTTTGTCCTTAGAATATCTTGTTCAGAAATAATTGTCATTGTGACAACCTGCTAAGGTACAGCATAGTGTGCAAGGAACAGAGTGAAGGGAAAAAACTTACATCAGCAAATTATTTCTTTTGCTTATAAATTTCAAGCCGGTATGACACAAAGCTAACATTGCATTGATTGCTGTGTGAATTGCTTTCTGAGAATAAATAAAAACTTGCAGGTGTATGGATTTCCAGTGAAGAATTTGCACAGAGTCATAGTCTGATGGCATCGTAACACATGCCAGACTCATAGGTGACCTGTTTTGACAGCTAGGGCTGGACAAGGGGATTTGTTTGCTTGCAAGATTCTTTTGGGAAGCCTGGCTTTGCTCCTTCAGCACTGGGCTAGAACTTGAGCGGTTTGCATAAGCTGTCATTACAAAATATATTTGCCTGCTGCTGCAGCTGCATAGCATGAAGTGTCATTCTAATATCCCAGCTCTGGCAGATCTGATGGGCACTGAAATAATTCTGGTTTTAAAAAATCATTGGCTTCCCAGCAGTAATTATCCAATATAACGTCCTTTGAGAACTGCAAAGATTTATCTGGAAACTGACCTAAAATGCAGCAAAAAGATGAGCACTTTAAGTGCTGCAAATTGATATAGTTTCCATTGCAAGCAGAGAATCTGACCTGAAAGATACCACATTAAGAGCTAAAGTGGAGGCTTGGTTTACTCTGAAGACTTCCAATGGTGTTTACCTTCCCCCTATTCGTGTTCCTGCTGCTCTCAGAAGTAAAAAGGCAAACACATGGAGAGGCAAACGCATTTCTGCAGAAGCTGGGGCTCAATCATTCCTTGCAAAAAGCAAAACAAGCAAGCTTTTCCTCTTTTCTCTCTTTTGCAGTTTCCAAACACTTGTTTTGTTTTTAGAAATGTGGTTTATCGCACCCTGAGCCATAAATACCGTGGTGCTGTATTGAGTTACAAGCTGACTGGGGTAAACTCAGTGCAAAGACAGCCAAAGTCCCTGGCTCTGCTCCCTTAATGACCTTGTCACTCACCTGCCACCCTCCTCTGACAGCAATGAGTAATTCTGCTAATTCTACTGCCTGGGATCTGTTGAAGAGGGACAGGCAGCCTAGCTAAGCTTTTCTGTAAGAAGTGCTAGCAATGGGGACCAGTTGTTTCAGATGCTAATGATACTGAATGGGGCTGTTCCGCATGTTCAATGTCAGCTGTAATCCTCGTTGTTTATTTATGTTGCATCAGGGATCAGAGGCCCATTCTCCCAAACACTATGTTGACCAGTTTGTAGTCCAAATATAGTAGCCACCTAATGGCCTAGATCCATTGGGGGTTTAGTGAGACTCTACATCAGTTATGTTCTCTGTGTCAGAGTGCTGTGTCACTTTGGCAGTGGTCTCCTGTACATGCCTTAGAGCCCCCATGAAGGGACTCCAGCACTCAACTTAGAAGGACGATGAAGCTGGACCCAGTGCCTGCTCTGCCTCCTGTGCTGTCAGAATGCTGGCAGCGGGGCTCAGAAGGACAAAGAGGAGGGATCCGTGCCTCGTGCTCCACTGGCTCATATCGACCTCGGAGAGGAGCATTTTCATCTCCATTCTTGCCTCCTCCAAAGAGTCATTGTGCATCACCTCCATTAGGAGCTTACACTCAGGTTCTGCCCTTCATTAACTGTTTGGTTTAGGTCTCTGAGTCACCATCAGGGCCAGGTCCCTATATTTAGGCATTGCAGTGCCGGATGCTGCAGAGAAGCCGTCTGACTCCAGCCCTTGGGTTTCAAGTATCCACAGCCTGCCACCAGTTAGAGTGAGTACACAGGTTTAAGATGATGAAAGTGCTGCCCAGCATACCATGAGCAGAAGCTGCCAAGAAAACAAAGCTGTGTTGTGGTTCTCAGACAGCTGCAGGCTGGAGTGCTATCAAGGACAGGTACCAGAGCATCCAGGTTGCGAGGCGGGCAGGGGCTCCATGAAGGTGCTGTCAGTTGTTTGATGCCTGGGCTTAGTTCCTTGATCACAGTAGAGCTGAAGAACACCAGCTCTCACTGCAGAAGGTAACCAACATCAGCCATGAGAGATCTGACTGAAAATAAAAAGAAAAGACAACAACAGGTTGAATTATTTACAGCAACAGCAGCTTTTATTTTAGCAGTTTTCATGGCTGTAAAACAAATCCTTTATTGCTCAAAGTCATAATGTCAATCTGAAATCTGCTGGGCTTCCCTTTACTCTGAACATTTTCCACTTTTCTGAGGGGTGGTTGGAGTCTGATGTTGCTGTTCATGAGGGAAGATATCACCATTTCTGAAGTGAAAAGCTTAAATCTGCAATTTTATGTTACTTATGTCTTAATTTAAGTGCTTGTGATTTCTTCAAATTTTATTAGTTTCTTTTCTTTAAAAAATCATGATTAGAGAAACAAACATGCATAGATAGGCTCTGTTGTCATTTGAGGGGGGGGTTACCATTTCCTCCATGTCTTGCCCATGCACACAGCAGTGAGGACAACAGGGCAATCTCCTGGTAGAAGGCTTGTGGCATGCTAGGTCCCACTGCCATCAACATGGGTGCAAATCTCTGGGAAGTAAGGCTTCCCTGGTCACTCAACAAGCCAGGGTCAGAGCCCCAGCTTGCTGAAGAGAGCAGACCTGCAGGGAAGGGGAGCTGCAGGCTTTGCTGTCAGTGGTGCCCACTATGGCAGAGTCAGGTCCTGAGCAGCAGGAAACCGAGCACGGCTCTGCCAGCCTCACGCATGCAGCTCTGCAGGGTCTTGGCTCAGCAAGGCCCGTGGATTGGCAGGGCAGAGCTGTGGGGAGCTGGAGACTAGCCCTGCTGTGGCATCCCCTGGGCAGGGAGACTGACAGTCCCAGAGTGGGACACAAGCAGCTTGTCAACAACCATCCTAGTACACTGAGCCAGCCTCTTGCCTCTCTCTGCCTGGGGGACATGCCTCCACAGCACCTTTCTACTGGCTCCCTCTCCTCCCCTGCCCAACGGGCAGCTTGTGCCCATTGCTCCTTGCCCCAGCATTCTCCATTAATTTACATTTGTCGCTCTACAGAGTGCTTATAAAAGAGAACCTATTACACCTTGGCTGTCATCTTCTTAAAAGAGGCAAGCTTTTCCATCTCCTCCCATGAAATAAGCTTTTGGCTCTTGAACACTGGCAGCCAGTGTGCTCTCTGGCATCTGGATGAGAACCTTCTAGAGCAGCAAACCATTCATGGCATTAGTACTTCCCTGTCACTGCTGGAAATACTGCAGTATTTTCGATTGTCTTTGGGGTTTTTTTAATCTGCACTGTGGTGATGGTTCACAGTCATTCTGTGACTGCTGAGTGTGCCCTGATGTTTCCCCCTTGTCTCATTTCCATCTCTTGACCACCAGTTTTTAGAAGAGAGTCTAACCATAAGTCTTAAAGCTCATGACTTTGAACTTTGTTCTGTGAAATGCAAAAAAATCAGAAGTGAAACTGAGCAGTGTTGTGTTGCTCTCCTAGCAGAGTGAAACTAAGAATGTCACTTCAAAGAATAAATTTGCATGTCACTTGAGAGATCTCCAGATAAGGTGGAAAAACTTACTCCACGAAGTGTCTTTGCACTTCATGGGAAGAACCTGATCTTACAGAAAACCAGCAGAAAAATCTTTTGCTTTAATTTTTTTGCAAGAGAGCAAGAAATAAAACACACACACACACACAAACAACAAAATGAGATGTCCATTGGCATTCTCCTAAATAAATTAATTTCAAAGCTGTACCTCTTTAATCTTAAGGGGTTTTCCATTACCTACTTTTCTCTTTAGCTCTGGTAACCAGAAAAATTTGATAAAAACCTGCCTTGATTGCAGCACCCGCCTTCCCTTTTTAAAATATTAGCTAAATCCACTACTTCTTTGTGATAGAAAGGAGTTTGTTCATTACATTCACATGCAGATTTCAGGTGATGTTTTCTCCCTGGTAAAGGATTTCTGAAGGGTTTTCTAGTCAGTCTAATCAAGAGGCAGAACTGATCAAAAGTAGAAGATCGCTGAGTTTCTTTCATTTTCCAGACTTTGTTGATGGCAATTTTCTTTTATAGGAAAGCAAAAAAAAGAAAAAATACCAGAATGGCTACAACAGCAGCAAACACTCAAAGGCAAACGATAGGCTGTGAGGAATACAGTCTGTACAGTAGCTTGAGTGAAGATGAGCTTATAAAGATGGCTATCCAGCAGAGCTTGGAAGAGGATACCGTGGGTCAGCCAGCTGCCCAGAGCCACCAGAAGACGATGGTGGCAGGTCCTGGTGAGGCAGCTGCCACGAGCCACGCCAACAGCCACAATCCTCCCTACCGCATCTACCCATGGCAAAGGTGAGTAAGCGCCTGCCTGTGCTGCACCATCCCAATAAACACCCTGCCTGGGAAGAGAAAAACAGCTTCCCCTGTCTGAACACGTGCTTTCTAATTAGCTGTGCCAAGCGGCTGCTCTGCAAGTCTGTCATTAGTTTGAAAGCCAGTCTGCTATAAATCCAATGAGGTCAACAATTTACGCCCTTACAATGAAATGAGAATTTGCTTGCTGTTGTCTGTTTTAAGCAACAAATAAAATAAGAAAAGGGGCACTGCTACAAGTTTCCCTGAACAGCAGGAGCCCTGCTGGTGCCAGTGGCTCGTTTCCCCCATGAGGGAACATTGTATGCTGAGCTTAGGTTTTGCCAGAAAGTGAGCACAGCATTTGTTATGAGAAAACATAGGAGAGAGGCCAAAAATAGGCATATAAAACAGTGGGAGCTGTCTACCTTTTAGATACTGCAGTCTTTGAAGGATGTAGTTACTTCAGATCAGAGTCCAACCTCAAGCACAGCACTCTCAGCTGAGAGCGACTGCAAACACCAAAGCACGGTGGCATTCCCTCGCCTGCGATGCTGGGCTGTGTGTTATAAAGACTTGCTGATGGTTTGAAATGCAGACGTTATTCTCCTTTCATTTTTAAAAGGCAGATTTCTCAAGGAGGGAGGGAAGAGTTTACAAAGTCACCCCCAAACCAAGCGAACCTATTCTTTTAAACTATTTTTTTCTTAATAAGCTGGGAGTAACTGAGTTTCATTCCTCCTGCTTTCTCATAACTCCACCATCCTCTGATGACTCGCTCATTACCACCTGTGATTATTTGGTTTCCAAGGCTGGAAAACTGTGGACAATTTGATTAGCAGTAAGAATGTTTCATAGCTGTGGAATCAGGATGCTTTACAGCAGGGAGTCCTGCTCCCACCAAAGGTCATGGCTTCTCAGTGTCATTACCATGTACTTGTACTGTCAGCTCTGCCATGGGGTCCAGACATGGGAGAGAACGAGGGCTTCCCTGGCTATTTGGTCCCATCTTCCTCAGGTGTACTTTGACATCCACTATTTCGGCAAAAGTCAGCATCTGCAGTTCTGTGCATCAACGTGTCCTACCTTTGTCTCAGCTCACCTGCTTTTGACTTCCCATTGGAGGGAAAACTTGCAGCTTGTAGCTCCAGACATGTACTGTTGCTGAATTCTTCTGCCTCCTTGGGAGAGCTGAACTGGATATGGATCCAGTGCCTGGAGGCCCTGGGTCCTCCTCCACCCCCACCTCCAACCAGACCACACAGCACTTTGGAGGTGATGACTGTCACCTTGCCTTGTGTCTGCTTCCTGTGTGGTGGTGGTGGTAGGGTTAACCTCACTGTTGTCTTATATGGTCATTTGAATCCCCTGACACTTCCTCAGAGGGCCAAAAATAATCTTGAGCCGAGTGAGCAGCTGAATCCAGTGCAGAGCAAGCTGTGGCCATCTGCTTTTATTCAAAGCCCAACCGGCAGGCTTTCTCACTCCGTCTCTGTGGATGTCTGTCTCTGGTTTTGCCTCAGCATGACTTGTTTCTCCTATTCGGAGTATTTCTCTTTATTTCATTCATGTTATCGCCACTCCAGACTGGCAGCCCAGTCAAGAGGCCGCGTTCAGCCATCCAACTCGGGGACAGCCTGGGGGGTCAGGCGAAGGTACGACGGCAGCCTATTCAGCACATCCCAGCCTGCGTAAGTGTATCCCTCTTCCTCTCCTGCTTTCCTCAAGGTCAAAACAAGCCTTGCTACCCACTGTCCTCCTGAGCCAGCTCTTCTGGCTGGTGATAGGGTCTAGTGGGGGGAAATGGTGGTGTTCATCTAGAGGAGTTAATGAACTGCCTAAAGGGGTCTCGCTGCTACCTGCATTGCAGCCTCACTGCCTTCCTGCTCTTGCTTCTGAGCTTCCAGCTGCCCCAGACCATGCCCAGGCTCTTGCTGGTGACCCACCTCAAATGCCCCTTCTTCTCTTCTCTTTGCTTTGCTTCACTTTGCTTTGCCCCCTTTATCCCTCTTCATCCCTTCCATGCACATGTTCTGAGACTCTGGGTCATTCGGTAGCTTTGAGGTGACAAGGGCAGCAGGGAAGCCTGTGCTGTGGTTTGTTTACATACACTGGCTCCCACATTAACACAGTAGATCAGACAGGCAGGGGTTGATAGTAACTGCATTGGTATTAAGTTCATAGTTCACAAGTGGGGAACAGTGGAGAAAACAAACGCCTTATCTCAGTATATAAGCAGTATGAGAAAGTCCAGTGCTTTGAAGCAAATATTTTGTAAATGCTCCCAAGATGCCATGGATTCCCAGCTGGAATTCCCATTGCTGGATTCCCAGCAATACGTGTGCCATCCTACCATACCAAGGAGGGCTGCTGGGGAGCCGTACCACATCTTACCTGCCCAAGGAGGAAATTAGCTCAGCTGACTTTGATCCTCCTGGCCGCGTTTTGCTGCTGGCAGAGACAACAAATAAGCCGAGGTGAACTCAGTCATGGATGAGGAAAGCAAAGGGGTGGCCCCAGCTCTGCCCCAATGCCGGTATGGTGGAAGTGCCTGTACCGTAATGGTTAGTTACAGCTCTCTAGGGGGCAGAGTAGTTGCAGACTTCTGCCTTTAGCTATCATATGAGACCGGGAAAGTGTTGAAGGCAGCGCTTCTGTGTGCTGCAGAAAACTCTTCCCTGATTTCCTTATCCACCTAGTTCAAATCCACTTACTTTTATCCATCTTACAAGTCTCTCTTAGATGCACAATTGCAGTGACTATCCCTGCACCACTCTTCATTCTTTCATCCCTCACCCAGCTCTACAATCTCCCCCCACCTCAACCTGCGCTCTAGTTACTCTGAGATCTTTCCCAGGCTCTCCACTGACATTGCCCTCCCAGACACAGGGGAAAACTTCTTTCTGCTCAAACATGAAAGCTCCCTCATCTCTGCCACCTGCCAGCATCCCTTGGCCATACTGCAAGTCACATCCTTTCATTAAGTGCTCTGCACACCCTGCATGTTTCCCACTCTGGGTGCAGTGATGGAAGGGCAGGTTTTCCTTCTGCATACAGAAGACGACTGGAACAAGGCTGATGAGCTAGTCCTCTCCTGCTGCCATGTTAGAGCTGAAATGTGGCTGGGAAGCCACAGGAGAGTATGATGGCACAACTGTTTTACAGCCCTTGTGTCAGAGCCAGGCAGGGATCATAGTTTGTTTCACCTGGGGAGATGTTGTTCCTTCATGCTGCCTTCATTCCACCAGGCTGCCAGGAACAGAAGGAGGTTCCTGAACCCTTCTGTGCACCACTGAACTGTTTCTGCAGCACTCAGTACTGACAATACTCTATGTCTCTTCTCCAATGAGTATTTATTATCTTGGCTGCTGGCCTTTGAAATGCAGTAATTATTTTAATTCACCTACAAGGTTAAGATTCCAGACTTCATCCATAATTCTAATACTCTGATGAAATCCAAGCAGCAGAATGTGTTGGGGGGTTTTGTAACTGCTTGCTATGAGGCAGGCAGAAAACAAGAATTTCATAGGGAGATTCACTAAACTTTCTGTGCTGATCTGGAATTTGCTTGGCTAAAACATCTACAGCCTGGTCCAGCAAGCTCCCCCATCTTACTTGGGAATCATTTAAGGTCAAGGGGCCTGACAGAAGTTTGTTTCATTCAACATCTGAAGGCTTAAGAAAAACAGTAATTGATTCTTCACACATTTTTTAGACCTACCACAGATCTGAGCTACCCTCTGCCTTTCACTGAAGTCTTAGCTAACATGTGATTCACCTTGCATTTGTTGTTGCCAGCCCCATGCACATATTCGTGCTGTGGCCCACCTAGCATTAAGTACAGGTAACTCTATTGCATGTCCAAATCCCAAGGTCAAAGTAAGCAGTGCTGCTTGTGTAACATGAATTTCTGCACTGAACAACAGATGGTTCCAGCAGCCTTGTGCCAAAGGCTTTTAAAGATTCCTCCCATCTCCTCCTCTGGTCCCAGCCAAACATGCCAATTGTTGCTATTAGCTAACTTCAACAAAATGCTCAATTTCAAATATCTATATAAAAATGTATTATCTATACAAAACCAGCTGTTTTAGCTTTAGCCTCCAGGATACTCTAAATACTATGGAGATACAGTAGTGTCCCTGGAACCTCAGCCCGGCAATCATCAGAAGGTCAGTCAATTCCACCTGGGTAGGCTGTGGTCAGGAAGGCAGCTGCCTGCTCTAGCTGCTGTCTCCCTAGGCAAAATGCCTGGCTTTGTGTAGTATACCTCCCCCTATTCCAGTGTTGCTATTTTTATTGCTCTGCTGTCTTGAGATGACTGCTTCCAGCTATAGAGAAGGAGTAAGTGCCACTAAGTACATTTTCATCTCAGAAACAATATCTTTTCCCATTCCTTGGTACATGTGTGGTATTCACCTACTTCTGAGAGCTCTAGGCACTTTTATTTCTAGAGAAACACCTTCACAACTTGACTCTCAGTGCTAATATCAGTGTTGATGGTACAGATCAGGTACCCCTGAGCAAGCTGAAATTAATGACGCCTGTGTGAGTTCCCGGCTGCTGGTCTGTCCAGCCCCTGCAAGGCAATGAAATCCAGCACTGCTCCTATAACCTGCACTGAACGCAGAGGTTGTACCAATTATCTGCTTTTAAGGACTTCTGGGCCAAACTGCCCATATTTTTCTGCCTCTGATCTCACTCTGATGTGGCATTTTATTTCTGTCATAACCAGAGTTTCTAGTTGTTCCCATCATCACTACCCTGCATGACATCATCACATGTTGTATTCCTACCCTGGTGATGCTAATAGTCTCTCTTGAGACACTCATGTCTCTTCCCAGTATGCTTTCAAGGCTGCAAGATTTTCTCTTTAGAGTTAGTTCAAACCACAAGCTCTCTTATGTTTTCAGCATCCTCTTGTTCTCTGTCTTTGAAAACATAGTGCACCTTTGTTTTTTTGTTAGTGTCCATTGGAACTGGAAAAATGCTTCCTCCTTTCCTGTGTTTGCAGTCCTGGAGCTTAGCCATATGGTGCCACTAAGCAAGGAAGAGGTGGCTGCCCTCACCCAGCACAGCACAGCAGGAGCAGGACCGGGTGCTAGCACTGGAAGGTGCAACACGTTGCCAGGCACAGAGCTGATGCCACCATGGGCAAGGATCCTGCCTGCAGCAGCTGCAGGGTACCAGCTCCCTGCCTCTGCTGTGTTGTCAGTGTTCTCAGCTGGGGTGGAAGCTGGGAGGCAAGTGCTGCTGCAGGCACTGCGGATCTGTGGTACAGTAACTGTCACACAGCATTGTGACTCCAGTAGAGCAGGAGTAGTGACTCTTACTGTTGCGCTGCTGAAGGACTGGTGTCCCCAGATCCACACTACTCTGCAATAGGACTTACAGAGCTTGAAGAAGTAGGTAGGTGGCCCAGAATGCATGCTTGGTAAAGGAAAGGCTTCTCAGAGCAAAACTCACTTATAGGCTGCTCATCATGTCTCACTTCTAGGTAGCATGGAGGATATTTTTTGCTTTTGCAGATTTTCACTGTACCCTTCTTGAAAGCTTCAGAATTAGGTAGCTTCAAAAAGACAGCTTTCACATTATTTTCTTTATTTTTTTCTGCTACAGACTGAAATACTGCTTTAACACTTTTCAGTGATTCTACACATTTCATAGAATCATAGAATCATAGAACAACCAGGTTGGAAGAGACCCACCGGATCACCAAGTCCAACCATTCCTATCAAACACTAAACCATGCAAATCAGGACATCATCCACACGTGCCTTAAACACCTCCAGGGAAGGTGAATCAACCACCTCCCTGGGAAGCCTGTTCCAGTGCCCAATGACACTTTCTGTGAAATTTTTTTTCCTAATGTCTAGCCTAAACCTTCCCGGGTGGAGCTTGAGGCCATTCCCTCTTGTCCTGTCCCCTGTCACTTGGGAGGAGGGGCCAGCACCCTCCTCTCCACAACCTCCTTTCAGGTAGTTGTAGAGAGCAATGACGTCTCCTCTCAGCCTCCTCTTCTCCAGGCT